>JAQIXW010005308.1:0-10544 GCA_034700685.1 Willowsia buskii | reverse complement strand
AACAAGTGAGAATAAAAGATTTTTAAGTAATATCATCTAGGCAAAAATGACGATTATGACCGGGTGGCATGCAATGTTATTTATTTCATAAGAAATAACACAGTTAAATTAACAAACCCTTGCCATTCATTGCACCAGTTAGTGACTCGGTGTTAAAAAACAATAGTAATAAATATTTGAATTCGTACAGAAAACAGGATTCTCAGAAAATAATTTTCCATTAAAAAGTTTCTAGAGCACTTATTAACAGTGTGACAAGTGAATCACTAAATATAAATTATTTGAAGTACTTGCATTTTTAAAGATTCAATGAATATTTTTTATGGTGTGATTGACATGGGATGTATCATATAAGATATCATTTGTTCAGTTTTTAGTAGCTGTATCCAAACTCTAAAACCTATTATTCAACAATACGGGTATTGAAGATGTGTGAGGTGTGACTCATTTCGAACACCTTGTTTCTAGTAATGATTTAGGTTCTTTTAATTGAATTATTTTTGCTTGTATGTGGTAATGTTTTCTTCCACTAAAACAAAAAAAAAACAATACATGTGTAATTTGGCTTTATTTCATAAGATGATGATCTGATTTTTTGTGTTCGTGATTCAGACAAATTTTCTCATGAATTTAGAGTAAAAAATCGGCTAACAAGTGGTTTTCTACAGATCCCTACCATGAATTTCAAACATTTTAGAATAAACGGTGATTGAAATAGTATAGTATGGGAATCATGACTATATAGTTTGAGAGAGGGCTACTTGATGGTCAGTTGACCCTATTCTTACATAATTTCCCTATGTGGCTTATCTCAGTTAGATCGCGTTTAAGTTAGGAAGGAAGGAAACTTACTAGATAATTACTTTTGTTCTACTAGACATTAAAAATATATCAGTTTATATCTATCAGTAGTTCTTTTGTATACTTTCAAAATACACACTGATTTTCTGGGTGCTCTCTGACGCAACTTGAATTATCAACAACAATCAATGCACTGTATTATGCACCTTATTGTTTCAATGAACAAGATCATTATAAGCTCAAGTATTTGACGGCATAGTAAATACGTAAATAAATTTCTATGTAATTTGCCACAGTGCATAACAGCATGCCTATAACTTTATGGCATATGATACACTATTCTTCTTTTTTCTTTAAAAATCAGCGTACGTGGTTCAGTGTAATCAACGTTAAAAACTACAAGAGCTGGGATCGCTTCGTGGCATATTTCATTGCAGATTTTCGATTCATTCAATAAATTGTACCAGATCAGAAGTAAAATATCAAGACACCCAAAAATTATTCATCCTTGTCTAATGCAAATTGCACCTTGCAAACAAAACAGAGCAAGTTTCGTTAGTATATTTTATGCATCCATGCATACACGTTTGCCTATTGTTTCAAAGATGAGTGCACGATGCACAGTGCAATGCAGCAGTATTAGTATTGACTTTCATGTTAAACTTTTGCTGAACAAAAGCACAGTCAATAAAATGTCCTGCCCTTACAAAAGGTTTGATTACTGGCGCAGTTGCATACATTGATCATATACCCATATCTAAGAAAAAACAGCAACAACGGCAAATGTGACAACTTTTTTTTCTTCAAAAACGCATAGTAATTACTGTAGAGCACTTTTGCATATCTCTTAATGAATGAAAAACAACGCAACAATGCAAGCAAGTTACAACAACAATAACATCATGCAAAGCGCCGCTGCAGTAAAGAATTTTCAGTGACTCTTTTGAATACATTCATATAGAAGTTGGCCTTTTTATAGAGAAGGCACTGTCAAAATATACATGCTAAACATATATATGCCTACTCAATAAAAGATAACACTTACTACTTACTACCTATAAAACATTAGCAGGTACGGCACTGAACAATTTCTACTGAAAAGTCTCCTCTAGTCTCTCAGTTGTCTCAGTGCATTGATACGAGCAAGGTGTGTATGCGCTGTTCACGTACATAAATATTATGTACGCTTTGTTGCTTAAGTTCCTTTATAAAAAAAAGTGTACTCTGTAATCTGTACTTTTTTATAGTGGCGTGGTAAAACAAAGTTCATCTTTGCTACCAAGCTGTAGCTTTTCTGTTTCATCGACAAGTTAAAAAAATTATCTCGACATAAGAAAAATAACAACAAATAACACTTTTACTCTCACTTGAACGAGTGAAGTGTATCATCCTTCGGAGGAGGTACATAAATCCTCCATTATTATTGTGCAAGGTGTGTGTAAACATAATCCTGACTTTAAGCCTTTGTTTTCATACCACTCTACCGACAGACAAGTTTCATTTTCCTTCGGCTTCAGGATTTCGTGATCCTCATTCATCAGTCTGGGCTTGAGAACCGGTTCCCTACTGACCGATTTTGTCTACTTTTTTTTCAATACCACACTTTACTACCACACAGACCAACAAACCCTTTTTTCTTCAATTTGTTTGTGTTTTGATTTTTGTTCATTACTCTTCTTCCTTCTTGACTATTTTTGCCTTGCTCGTGTTTCAGTGATTTATTATCATCAAAATTGAATGTTATGATATTTGTCGATTTCAATCTTCTTGAGGCACACGGAAGAGCATCCATCCATGTAATTCAATGTCTTTTTGTGGCCTTTATTATTTCTATCGTGAGACTTGAAGGATTCAGGATTTACTTCCATAAGCTATAAATACATAGTAGGGTTTCATTGTGAATTTAAAGTGAAATCGCTTGTTTGGATTTTTGACACTTTATTTTTGGTCAGCTACATACATAATCGTAAATCCATTAGTGTTGTGCGGGTAGTTATCCTTGTCGCCCAAGTTTAAGCACGCGAGCAACAATTCTTCTAAAGTAATATTAACACTTCTGGAGTCACGCCGACTAGAAGGGTTAACTATAACTGGATGCCCAGAAATCCGCATTGAATTGGAGAAACGGAGTTGTCATTAGTACTGTTCATGTGAAAAGAGTGTTTTATTCTAATTATTGAATAATTTGGCCAATCCTCCCAATTTGGTGGTACGAAAGGTACATAATATATATTATTTCATTTTTGAATCAACTCAACAAGAGAATGTGGAGTGACCCTTCACCAAAGTCATTGAAATCTTCTGTTTGGACTTACGTAAATGCACAGTGCAAAAATTGAGTCAACTTCGTCATCCCTAAAATATTGTATCTCTTCATTGACAAATTTTATTGAAATGTATTCACTATTTCGAAAATAGGAAACAATTTCTTTGATCATCATCATAATATATAGTGTATAGTAGCAATAATAAAATCAAATCAACCCACACAACAGTAGCTGTTATTGTGAAGGAGTGAAAAAGTGGTTTCGTTTTTATTCTTGGAGATCATATACTGCACCATCATCATCATTTAACTGTTTTCTTGCTTGCATCAACTGAAATCCAATCCCTCCTCTTATTCTTGCTCTTGATGCTGATAATCAAAAAGACTTGTGACAAATTCTTGCACACGACATATAGCCACATTGTTACGATTTTCATTCACAAAGTGTGAAGAAGAGGGAGATAAAAAAAACGTTGAAATAACTTATTCAGAAGATAACACCCCATCAGACACCGACAGACAGACTTACGAGGACAAGGGAATTGACAAGGGATAGCAAAAATTTGCTCCACAACCCATCAAACTTGATCTA
Source organism: Willowsia buskii (assembly GCA_034700685.1). Lineage (NCBI taxonomy): Eukaryota > Metazoa > Arthropoda > Collembola > Entomobryomorpha > Entomobryidae > Willowsia > Willowsia buskii. Next base: position 6,885 of record JAQIXW010005308.1, on the reverse strand, counting down.
TCCCAATATAACAATCGCAATAATAACAATCAGTGCGACAAGCAACGTGTGCAAAGCTTGGACAGATTGATCTATGTTTATCATACGGTATTTTTATGCAGATTTATTTAAAGTTTAAAAAGGCTCACCTACAACTAGAAACACATCTTTCTGCATATTGGCTTGCAATTAGACAAGTTTTGAAAAAAAATAAGAAATCAATTCATGACCACGTTGAGTATCACTTAAAAAGTAAGTCAAATTGCAGTTAAGATAAGCAAGGCACGAAAAAATCATTGATATAATGTTGCAAATCTTTTGTGTCAATTTGTTACTCACGTGCTGAGATCTCATTGCTGAAAAAACTGTGTATGATAAAGTGCAATAGCATCTTGAAAAACAAAGTTTTTAAGCAATTGCGTACAACGCAATCAATGAAAAAGCCGAGAGAAGTTCATCAGTTGCATTTTTATTTATCGATTGATTACCATTTATATTTATCATTCAATTGTAGTAACCGTATCGTCTAATTCTTTTTTATATTTCAGTTGCAATTTGATGAATTACTTTTAACACTGATGTTTGAATGAAGTGGAACAACAGAGTTGAAAAAAGTGGACAAGTGTGTATGCAATTTTCACAGCAGCAGAAAGGTGAAGGAGGAGTAGTTTGTTATATCTGTGGTGTTGCTGGCTGTTTGTGAGGTGATATATAACGTGACTGATATATCAAACAGGAATATTTTTTATGTCAACCGTCATCATCATCAACATTATCGACACCGACGACGACAATCACCTTACCACCAAAAAGAACAATATTATCACTTTTAAGAGGACTTCACGCTGATAGCCCAAATATTATTTTTCTTCTGGGATCCAACAACACATGAAAAAAAGTTATTTTTGGAGTTCATAAATAACTCGTTGAAAAAATATTATCAGAAGCAGAAACTCAATCTCATTGTTTATCAATGCAGAGTGAAAATACAATGGATAAGTTATGAAATATAAAATTGTGATAAAAAGTTACAATAGTAAAGTGTTGCCCTATGCGGAGTTAAAATCTCAAGAGGAAAGACTTTGTTGTTTTAATTGGACAAGACAATAATAATATACTATTCAATTGATTGAATAATAATAATATTATCCATATCCCCTATGGACATGATTTGATTTTTATTATTAATAATAATACATTTCTATAAAGGAAATTTAAATAGTCATCATTGTGCAATCTTCTTCTTTGACAAGAAGAACTGTGCTGCATCACTGCAACTCTGCTGTAAATGCAGTGCACTTACTTGGATGAATTTAATTGAAATCAAAAGGACGAGACAGGAGAAGAAGTAAATAGAAAAAGCGAACAACGCTTCTGATGATATGAATGACTGTGACAAGAAGGCAGTTAGCCAAAATCTCGCCAAGAAGTATCGATTCTTCGTCATAAAATGATTGATTAATATCAAATCGATATCGATCCACATATCCATGTACTTCTTCTGCATCTAGATGCACCCAAGAACTCGGGCCAAGAAAACTTTGTAATAAATTCTTTTTTGATTGATGAACGACCTATCAGATAGTCTTTGTGAATTTTTAAAAATAAAATAAGGAACAGTCATAATTAAAGTTTGGACTTTCGAAATCACCATCATCCTCGCCCGTTTACGGCGGCAGGAATAGTAAGTCACGCCAGAAGACGCAGGACATGAATATCACTGCTCTCGTGTGGAATAAGTGATTATGCGTTTGTTGGACAAAGATGCAAACGCGAGCTGCAGCAGCAGGAAAAACAATGAAATCAAAAGTGAAAAATGCAGTTTACTTGCATTTGCTTAAGTAATAACCACTAAATTCATAATAATAAAAATTCAGGGCTGATGATGATATCGTAATAACAATAAAAAGTAATATTGTCGTATCCCATAATAATGATAATGTTGGACAAGTTTATTGCTTGAAAGAGTGGCCTAACTGCATGATAAAGTGCTCAGTTGAATTAAACAAAAGTGTAACTACTGTTTTGGCACTTGGTCGACAATTTGAAATTTAATTACCATTTCAATTATCCTTTATTACCGTTTACTACTGCAACAGCAGTACCAGTACAAGTGCAGAGGTGAATAATTCTCGAATGGTTTTTTATGTGTGTGAAGAAACTGACACTTGCTCTTGCTACTCCTCCTCCTTTTTGAGGAAGACATAACATAATATTTATCAGTTCGTTCAAGAGAGTGTTTTTATATAAAACGTTTTTTGCAAAAATGTCGGCCACAATGGGGTTATCAATTGTGTCGTACATGGTTCTCGTGACTGCGGTGTTGCTGGCGTTTTCTGGCACATTGTCAGAAGTCAAATGTCTAGACAGTGTTGTGAGCAGCACCAGTAGTAAATTGGTAAGTAGTTCGTCTTCGTCTCAAGTCAAGTCTACCATCTCAACAGCCTCCTCTTCATGGGAGCCGCAGATCAGGGCAGCCAGACAAACAACGTCTGTTGTTTCGTCACTTCCCCTCGGACCGGTGTTCACTGGAAGGACCACGACTGTCACCAGTGTCAATGGATCCTCCGCACCAACGACCACTAACAAGTCCTCGGTCGTTTCCAGCTTTCGAGCTGGTAGAAATTATGAAGGGTCCAGCACCACTCAGCAACAGCAAAGTACTACTGTGCCATCGGTTATATCGGTGAGATCCATCGTCACCTCGAATAGCCCCATCTACTCGGCTAGCTCCAGTAACATCTCACCTCAGAGGACTAATGTGTCTGGCGCTTCTACTGCGAGAAACAAGTAAGCAATCAAATCCCTTAAAATATATCTAAAATCAATTTGGCATTAGTTAATTGCGTGTTAGAAAACTTTACAGTCTACGTTCAGATTATAAGATTTGCATTAGGATTTAGAATGCTGCTACTTCATAATTTTGTTTGTTCTCACTTCCTTTGTGTAAATTTTTTTACCTAACTTGCTCAGAGGCAACTTCTTTTTTAGTCGCATTTCAATTTAAAATGGCAGTTAAACAATAACGATAATTGCCACTTTCTTGTTTTATATAATAGGCAATTTAAATTGGCTTAATTAATAAATTGATGACTAATAAAAGAAAAGCTGAACAAAATGGTTGGCAGCAAACTAGTTAAAGACCATTTATGGAAGAAATGGGATCATAGTTCACACACTTTCTCATATTTCCCTTTTGAACCCCACGTCGTGACTACTTCATGTACTGCAGTGGCACTTAGCTATACAATTTAAGTAGCATATGAATTAATAATGAAAAACAATAACATGAACATGTACAAGGAAATTCGACTAAAATCGTCAATATAAAAACAATGGTGAGTCGTGAGATGAATATATCCGTTTCCTTGAATTTCGGGGTTTTATTGCCGTTCTGCTCAGCAAAAAAATACTTTGTTTAATTGATTAAACTACGTATTTTGGAGTACCTTAATAAAAACACAAAAGGACTAATGGGCTTGTACACTTTATTTCTGATGAGTGATATTGTTACGTAAGCTTTAACTGTTACGATATTATCATCTCTGTAAGTCCAGCAATACAACTCAAAAATACTTCTCGTACTTTATTGCCATATATTATGATTGAGTGATTATAGAACATGTTATAGAAGAGATTGTTCAATTTGCTTTCTTTGGAAATACATACTTTGTTTCCTGTTTAGAAAAAGTGTATAACAAATGCTAATTGAACCAAAACTTTTAATAGCAAAAAAACCATTTCAGCTAATCAGCTCTGATTGACTTGTTTTTGGGCAACATTTCATAATAAATAAAGTTCATAAAACGTTTATGCATTTAACTTTATTTTTACTCCAGATATCTCAACAATCGGTGACTATTATTACGTAGCTTTGTATCTGCTTGCAAAAAACATGTAATTTTAAGTACGTGAGGAAGTTGGGAAAAAATCTGAGTAGCTCAAAAACTTCATCACACCCTCAACCCTCACGTAATCTCAGCTCACGAAATATGTTTCATCCAAAATGATGAATGCTATTTATGATCTTACGCTGCAATTTGCAATTTTGAGCTTTTTTGTCCGTTTCTTTATTTTTAATCAGAACACAAAAATTCGTGTGCCTATATGTGTACACTGAAATAAGAATTCACATTCATCAGGGTACATACATACATGGATTCAACATTAGTAAAAAGCAAAAGTGCACTCCATTATTCTTACATAACATAAAACGTGCATAAAAATACGGAATTGCAGTTTTGTTACATGAACCCACAAAAAATTCGACTCTTTAAAAAAATATTAGCAAATTGTAAGCAGTTGCAGTATATACACTAAATTTCTACAAAGTGTAGCAGAAACGTGAAGTAGAACCAAACTAAGTAGGCACCTAATCAGACCATTGCTCTTACTAACCCTTTTATAATCTACACATTAGAGCGCACGTACTAGCTCATACGGAAAGATGTTTGAATAAGTATTGAATCAATAGTGTACAGCATAATTTTGGGCTGATTGATGTTTTATAATATTCATGTTTATTACCACTGATTACACCTAAGATTTTTTTCTCGACCATTTTACTGTTTCTGCTGATACAGCCATCGTTTTGTAAGTGACCAGATAGTTAGCGCATTGCTAATTTACTAATTGTTGCTAATGCCTGTGTAGATAAAATTACAAAACTTACAATGAAGAACAAACGCAATACATGTAGGTATATGTAGTTGTCTCTGTACTTACTAAGAGCGTAAATCGTATACTAGCTAACATGAGATAACTATAGCTCACTATAATGGTGTTGGTTTTCAAAGAAAGATGCAAGGACGATCCGACTCAAGTATTTATGTATCTCCAATAAAAAAAAATGCTATCTGCTAAACATATTATGGCCAAATTTTCCGACAAAATGATTAATTTCCCGAATATTATGTAATATCAACTTAATGTTGGTATAATATATCTTCTAATTTTCATCCTATTGATTACTTTGCGCACTTAACCCTTCTTATATTCCGTATCATTGCTTATATTCTCATGAGTTGCATAACATTTATGATCAGACTGTAAACGTTTTAAAAGATTCAAAGTTAAAATATAATTTATTTCAGCAGTGAAAAATACAATCGCTGTTAGAGATCTAAGACTTGATAAGATTAAATGATAAGATAAACAGCAAGCCTTTAAATATTATAGCCTTTTACTTCTGCACTTATACTTGGTAGTTGGAATATAGACAGATGGTAAAGACTGTTGGGGTAAGTCAAACTGAAGTAACTTGAGGCTACATAAATGCTTCTAGCGAAGGCACACGTGTTGCACCAAAAGCTCTGCTCATTATTAAAGGAGAAACAACACGCCTTCTCCTTTTCCTCAATGTAACCCACAGCCTTTAGCTAACTGCAATAATAACGCTTAGTTGTACGTTCCTGTAAGCAGTGTACGAGCGTTATTAGTACCTAAATAATATACTTATTAAGCCGCCATTGCCAATGTGCACTGCTCTTTTAGCTGATATAATTTTTTATTGCTATACAAATTTCGAAAAGCGTAAGTACATTTTTTGATAAATAATATATCATCCCTTTTGAATCTTCTCACAGGCAGACAGCTTCATGATAAAACAGAAAAAATACATACCTAATAGCTTATCTAGTAATTATTCATTACCTCAACGAAATCTTTTCATTCATCCAACCAAGTGCTTTGTATCACAGCAAAAAGCTTGCTAGACAGTAGACAAGCATTTTCTTTCATGAGGTAATTTACCTTTTTAGCTGTAGGAACATAGGCATCTACAAAATGTAGCAATTATACAGTATTATATCATAGTACAAGCAAAATTTTAAAGCATTAAATTAATCCAAATGTATATTTAATTCATTAAATTATTCTGCTGATGGGGCTAATGACTAAATTCCCACAGTAAAAATGGTTTGAAAACACTGCAGAAGCATCAATGCAATGAAACGCATGTTATGCGAAGAAAGAAGTAAATTTTTAAAGCGTCTTAGTTCTTATATAATCAAACAAATCCGCTTGTTACTTGACTTTGTCGCTTTTGGTTGTTGCTGTCGTCGTCGTACGCAATAAATTAACGCACCTTTACAAAATATGCATAATGCCTTTATGACAACTTCCACTACCCCGTTTTGCCTTTTTTGAATTTCTTATATGTGCACACACATCTACGGTACGCACCAACAATGAAAACGTTAGCCGTGAAGGTGTAATTATACCGAAATGAATGGAACAAAGGGAGAAGAAGAGAATGAGATGGAGAGGAAGAAGAAGTAAAGAGAAAACTTTAGTTTTTGAAAAAAAGTCCTGCAAAACCAACAACATCCGTCCGCGTTCGTCCCTCCGTCCTCGCTATTTCCATCTGCCCAAATGCCTCCTTTTCGTCTTCCTCTACAATAACCCACAGCAATTAATTACCTGTATGATTAAAAGTGAATTTATTACTGAATAATACACGCATATATAATTCAGGCGACATTGCAAAAAAAAAGCCGAGGCGACATAAGAAGCGTGTTTCATTCATCGCTTTACATATAGTACATCAATTACTGAACGGAAGAGAGTAATGATAATGTGATGCATTACCAGAAAAGAGTGTGTCTTCACAAGACAAATAAATAGGCATTAAAATTACAATCATACTCATTATAAAATGTTTGGCAGGAAGGAAGGAGGCTTCTCTCACGTCATCGTCATCAATATCATCAGAATCATCAATCCAACTCAACTTCTCTTGCTATTGACAAGGAGAAAATAGTGTGTAACAAACGGAAAGAGTGAATGCTGAAAAAATCGAACCGCTTTTGAAATAAAAAATTGAAAGTTGTGGTGTACAACGACGCTTTTGTCTTTTGACAAAGTGATTGGCATATAGCACGATGTACAAACATGTGTTATGTATAT
>JAQIXW010005307.1:0-10546 GCA_034700685.1 Willowsia buskii | reverse complement strand
TAAATACTTGCATAAAACTTTATTCTTTGCAGTAATGATCATGAGAATTCATTGGGCTGTTGTGAAGCATCAGCGTACTTATAACTTCACCATTATATAGGAGACAACCACGACAACAGCTTGTACAAGTTCTCATGAGAAGTTTAGAGCTTCAATGCAAACGATAAAACATGCAGTAATGATGAAGTACTTCCCAGAAAAAAACTGCGATTCGTAAAACTCGCTTGAAGAAATACTAAATTGTTTTGAAAATATAATTGACACCTGTGTATATTTCTAGCTAGGTTTTAAAAAATTATTTGTTTTATTTCGAGTCTTGTTGAATGAAATTGAACAAAACAATCAGCATAGGTGCTTACTGTTTTCTTTTTTCCCTTTCAAAAATGAACTACATATTACGAGTGATGTAACGATTTGATTTGAATGATCACTGACGACCATCAATGTAATCAATGTGTGATCAACAAATAAATGTAATTTACATCGTCCTAAGCTTGGTGATTGATTTGCAAAAAGTTTACATATTAATAACTTATTACTTATTAATATTCGTTTAATTATTATATTACTTATTAATTGCGTTTGCTACTACACACATATTTTAAATGTGTCCATAAGAAAGAAAGCAAAATCATTAGCTAGAGCAGCGACAGTCATCGTGATTCATGAGATGATCAACTACCACCACCTTTATCACTGGCACCATATGAACCACACAGAAGCGTCTGTTTTTGAAGGAGAGAATGAGCGAACGGATATTGTATTGTAGGAAACTTGACTTCTCTTTTTCCAGCAACATCAGCAGCCACCACCACCGACCATAATCGTATCCAATATCTCTGTTCTGGTCTTTTTCTCTCTTCTTTCTCTTTCTGAGTGATTGAGAGTGTCTGTTGCTGACTGACAAATGAAAGGATCTTGGCGTGTCATCTGCAGAACACGAGTTCAAAAAAAGCTGTACTCATCTCCGTCGTTTGTTCGCAACAAGCAAAAATTCATGCGATCATGCAAGATGTAAGTATTTATTTTTTGGTTTGACTGGGCTGACTTGACTTGCTTTTCCTGCCATTACCATGCGTTGACTTAGACCACTTTTCATGGAACCTTCCCAAGCATGTTCCCATTACAAATGTGTTAACGGTCAAGTAGAGTTCAACTTCAAAATCACTCATTGGAGTCACTTTTTTAAGCGTTTTTTGAAAGTGGATTTTTCAATATTTCATGACCGTCTATTTTATATGCCCTCGTCATTGTATATGCATAAGTATGCCTAAATATGTGCTGAAAAATCTTTTGGAACAGACCTCAAAGAAAATACTCTGTCCAGGTTCATTTCTAGTTCTCAGTTCGCACTATAAAACTGGCTGTAATAACTATAATGGCTATTCCATCCACCATTCCATATTCCATCTGGAGAACCGCTCAGTCAGTCAGTGTCAGTAGCAGTGGCACGAACCAGAAGGAGTAACGTCTCATATAAATGAAGAGAAAAAAAGTAAAACCAAAGCTATCAGAAACAGAAACAAAAATAAAGCGGAGATCAGCGCCAGTCAAGTCGCCACAAATATCCTCCAAACACTACTATGCTGGCTACTCAAACATGCGTCTTTTTCCACAAGGTTTTATTTTTAAAAAGGCACAAAATAAAGGCAATGTGCTTCGGAATCCATGTTTTTCTTGTTTTCAAGCCTCAAAGTCCCAAGAAGGAAAAAGTTAAAGTAAATCAAAGTTGTCCACGTGCGTTGGTTCCAGGAGACTTCTGAATTACATGTCTCCAACACATGTCATGGCAGAAAAGACTCATGCATTTTTTAATACGGGCCTGAACATTGATTCTCCTATTTCCAATATTATTTTCATACTTAATACATTCCCTAGAAGAAATATTCTTTCCACTGCACCCTTCTCAACTGTACATTTTTTCCCATCGAAATTAAGACTACATCACGCAATTTGGAGATTATTGCACCTGAGCATCATAATACGGGATGCATCATCGCAGGTGTGTCTTTCTTATCATAAGTTATAATAATGCATAGTTCTGATCATTCAACTGCAATGAACACGAACCTCTTTAATAATATGCTTTTCATTGTATACATTATTATTTCGAGATGTGCATTTATATAGTTTATACGTTTTTTTTTTCAATTTCCCCTTTACTCCCTCCTTTCCCCTTTCGATGAGAAAATTTCTACCTGCTGTGCCTTTGTAAAGCAGAACACCCACACCTTTCACTTTCCTCACAACACCGTGTCCTCAATCCCACTTTCTTCCACCCTGATTATATTTCTTGTATTACAACTCTGCTGACAGAAAACTAGTCTAGTGAGAGAACAAATAAAAAAATTCACTGTGTGCCTGTTTTCTGGGGGCAATGCAAATCACTTTTCTTTTTCCAAACTGTCACCACCCCACCAAATCCAAAGGGGCCACACACAAACAAATAATAAAAACGAGTTATTTGTGAGCGGTGGTGGTGGTAGTGAGCTGAACACCTTTCTTGGATAATGTTGATGACATGCCAAGACAAGTGTACTTGTTGTTCCCTGTCGCCTCCTCTAATCCACTTCTACTGCTAACATTATAGTACATAAAAAATAGGATTGGAGTTGGAATTCACTAGAGAAATGCCAGCTATGCGAATAATAATACTTTTATTCGTGTAGTCGCATTAGGTGTCTTGGGAGAACAAGAAATAAAAAATGGATGATGACGCTGACAGGTTCTTTTCTTTGTGAATTTTCCTGCCTACTTGTGCAGGTTTCTGAAAATATATCATTTTTGAAGTATTGTGTTGTGCATGCTCTATTATAATATGGAACATTCGATGACAAATTATAACCCGCATGATTCCATTATAACAATCCATGCCATAGCTTAAAAACAAGATGAATATTACATGCTTGGGGGATGTGACGAAAAGAATAAGTACGGCATGGTTGCATTAGGCATATATTTTTTAAAGTTGGCAACAAGACAAGAAATGTTTTACATATCATTTCTCAAAAATATGTATGTGATAACAGAGACCCGCATAGGTAGTTTTCAAAAAGCCCTTGAAGGTATATGTGATCGCGCAAAGCATTGTGCAACATTTTGTATGATGAAGACAGAATGATGAGTAGCTGTAATATTTTGATATCATTATAATCAGGAGATGGTGGTAGTAGTCGCAGTGGTGATCCAGGAGGCTTTCCCATGAAAATTAAAGGACAACAAGGGGATGATGGCGTTTATACTCATGAACGTGTGGTTTTGGTTTAGGCTTTTCTATTTATGAGTAAACCCGACGCATGAAACGTGAATGGTTTCATTTTCAATATTAGCAGATACGACCTTCATCTAGCATTTGAGACCATTCAAATATGTATTTAGTTGGGTAACAACTCACAACGCTCACAGGTTAAATCATTTTTAAAATTTTGGATACATGCAGTTTGATAAGACTAGAATACTACCATACAATAAACATAGTCTACTTGGATCTAGTGGAGTAGAGGACAAATTGGGAAAGTTTTAAAATATCTTCTTTTAAGCCTCGTGCGAATCACCTCCATGTTTTCCTTTACACAATATGTACTATATTCATCCGTCATCATCATCGTCATCACACTGGATTTCCGCCTACATCCATACAAGAGTTCCCATCATTAGATTTTTATTAACACATCAAAACCAACAACACCTGACGATGTGAATGCTTTCGAACCTCGATTCTTTTTAAAATAGCTAGAAACAAGTAAAAACCTTTTTCCTCCATCCATTAAATTCCTCAAAATTCATGTATATCATATCATCTTGTTACTTCATATAAATGTCAGTTTCGTATTCTCACTGAAATGCCTTGAAGCAAAATGTAAACTCTTAAAAACCGGATGGAAATGGAATTTTCCGAAATACATGGAAATAATGGAATTACTTTGTTAAAGTGGAGAGTATTCATTGTAATAACCGTGTTCATGAACATCGGCATCAAGTTCAATAAAGAAAAAAATTCCATTATCATTCTTCATTCTCATCACATCATAATGACGATATATTTGCCCGGGGTGATATCATTTCATCCCATCCTCATATTCAATACTTTCCTTTTTACCTTGTTTTGTTTCTGTTCATCCACTCTAGAACTTTTCGTACTGTAATTACTTTCCCTCAATTTTCATTTTCAAAGCAAAAACTTGTGCACTTGTAGTGCACTACGTGCACGAATATTACATTACCAAACATGCATTATCATTGTGTATCATCCTGTTTGATGTTACTGTACTAAATGTACTCTATGGTTTATCCCTTTTTCTCTGCAAAGTGGATGCTTGTTCTCTTTCTTTCCTTTCTGCTTTGAAAAAAATGATAGATCAACAACAGAAGCCGCTGAAAGTTTGGACTGATCGAGACGTAAAGATAGAGTGGCTGTTCCTGTTGTTCCTGACATTTTTTCTGGAAGAGACATTGTCATCATTCTCATTCCAAACAAACTGCGTCATCCCAAATTCTCCGACTCTCACAGTTCAACCAACCAACTCAAATTCAGCTTAACTTGTTTAGGTGCATCATCCTGTGCATCCTAATCCATTATCCATACGATACATCCATTATGCCGAAAACTTTCAATGGCTGGAATAAACAGCGACGAAACAAAAACATCAAAATCTGTACAGTCTCTATAGTGTATCAAGCCATGTTCCAAAATGTGCTACTTGAAGATCATCTTAGCAGCTTTCTCTTATCAAGACAGACAGCCGGTCGCACATACACGCTTTCTCCCTTCATTTCTCTTCCCTTCTTATCGTCTACATATATACATACATATATAGTACACTACTTGTCTTCATCTCTGCACACAGGTGACGCCATGTCGTCTTGCGATAAATACAATGACTTCCTTTTATGGTGGATGTGTTTTTTAAAAGGCATATTTTCTTTCTCCGCCAAATGGAAAAACAACAACAGCACGCAGCAGCCGTCATCATCATGAGCCATGTACCTCGCCATGATCATGTCCTTGTCGTCAGAGTAAAAGAGGCAGTAAAAAACTTTGAAATTCTGTAATAACCTGTATGAAAGCACTTGCTGTCGCTTTCCTGTACTTAACTACCACCATCCCATCACACCCAACAAAAAAAACCTTCAAGGATCAGTGGGAAGGGGAACTACACATGTGCCTGAGAACTTTTACCTTGCAGGATGGAAAATGCAGTTTCACATCGGCTTACAATTATTTATATAAAAGGTTACACAACAGAAACTGGGTATGGTGGAGTAGATGAGTGCTTGGATATATGTAGGAACACCGCCAACTGCCAACTTTTTCTGGTTCCCTGTTTTCATTCCTCCAAATTAATTTATCCCGTGAACGAATATAAGCAAGGCATGTGTACATACTCAATAGCAAATGGTGGTTTTCTCATCAAAAACTGAAAAAAAATGTACAATGTGCTTCCCCCGGTTTCCTTTTTCTTTTACTTTTCTAGTCTTACCAGAGCCACCACGATTTCCATCACTTTGCAATATGTATAAACTTTTCCTAGTGATGTTTTACCGTTTTCTCGAAAAACCGGATTTATTCCAACATAAAAATGTATGCCCAGTCGACTAAATTCAAGTTTCTAACATTTTCCCACCGCATGTGTGTGTGCATATGTGTCTGGCCGTCTGACTAGCTATATTTGACGATAATCGGCAGCTTTTGGTCGTTCAATTAAAAAATTTTCCAACAACCGAGAGTATCCAGTTCCCCTTTCACTTCACTTCTACAAACTGCATATAATGTAGGCATTTTTGTATAAACATTCAACAGACATACGCAGACATCACAAATTGCCCCGTCTCCCATACAAATCAGTATTGCATCAATGAGCCTAGAAGGAGAATAAGGGATAAACCAAACTGGTCACATCCACCACATCACAGCAAAAGAAAATACAAGTGGTGAGAGTATATGCACACGGGAAATAAAAAAACTTCTCTGTTTTTCGATGTGGTCTACTTTCACCACGAAAACTGAACAACCATATATACTAGGCTATCCCATCATCCCATTCCATGTCCCCTTAAAAAACAGCATAAAATAGAACACAAAAGAGAAAAGCAAATAACCTTCACAGTTTTTTTTTTCGTTTCTGACGAGAGCATGTTTCTCTCCTCCTCCAGTAAACTCTTCTGCCGCCGGACTGTGAACAGCTGCTTTCTAGCACCTTTCACTGACAAGTGTAAGTACCAGAGAAAGGAAATGTAGTACTTCGTGTGTACCACGTTACATACATACTTTTACTAATAAAATTTATTTACCTTCCTTCTCCCTTCCCATCCCTTCTTGTTTGAGGGCAGAAGAACGGGTGCAAGCATATGGTCATATTTACTACTTGTGCTGGTGTGGCATTAATAGCTTCAAACCAAATTTTCCCATATTGTCTAATATTTTCCAAGAAAAGAATAAATGATTGATTTTTTTCCTAAAAACTCAGCAATTTTTTCCCGAAAGATTAAAAACTGTGGGTCCGAGAGGAAGAGAAAGCGAGCAACTCCAAATCTCTTTTCTTCCTCATCGTGTCCTGTGAGAAAAAGGAACTCTCGCAAAAATATTGCTTGTCTGAGAAAATTCATCGCCAGTGTTTATTAATGCTGATTTAGCAGAATGCAAGCAGGGCCAGTCATCATCATCTCTCCCGAATAAAAAAGGTAAGTGGAGTACTTGGAGGGAATGAGTGAAAGCAGAGATCCGTCTACAGGGTACACTTATACATATTTTTATTCCCATGGCCAGGGCAGAGACACTTTCTCTTCTTCTATGCCCAGCCAACCAGTCTAAGCCATTCCATGGAAGAGCACCACCGCCACCCCGGTAGTAAAAAAAAATACTGTGTGTTTTGCAGCTGCTGTTGCTGTCATGCAGCGGCACCATCATGATCATCAGCACCGCCACCGGTAGTAAAACTCTCTGCGCTCTGTTTTTTTATTCTCTACTTCTTTCTGCCATCATCTATCCATCCATCCATCCTTTTTCCCTGTGAAAAGAAGCAGAAGGAAAACGTGAGGAAGAAGAGAGGATATACTAGTGAAAGCAGCAGCAGTGCCAAGGAATAAGCGGCACAACTAGTAGTAGTAGTAGTAAAAAAAAGTATGGTCTTATGGTTTGTTGGTGGAGGAGACACATGATGATGAGTAATGTGTTGGCAGAAGTGTGATGGGCTCAATGGAATAGAAAGAGTTTTTGATTTCTTTAGGGCACAGCTGAGCCAGCTCTCAGGCCTTATTAAATATATAGTCTTTACTCCAGCAATACTAGTAAAAAATACAATTACTGTGAAACATTATACCAGTTATACAACAGAAAAGTGGAGATATTTATGTATAGGGAAAGTAGACAGACGAAGAAGACACACAAATCATTCATCCATCCATCCATCCATCCTGTGGGTTCCACACCAAAAAAAGAAAGGGTTCATCCATTCACCCGCTCATCGGCGCGCATCATATGGGCATCTTCTCAGGAAACAAAAAATAAAAGAAGAGAGAAGAAGAAATGGGAACATGCTGCCGCTGATAGGCTGGGAATATATATTTTTATACTTTTTTTGAGAAAGCCTTTATAAGACTGAAGACGACGACCCATCCATCCTCTTCCTTTTTTGAGACATAAAGCTCAACTAAACCAACTTTCTATCCACTGCACTTCTGAGTTATTTTTAAGTGATATGTTTACTATTGTGATAATATGAAAGAGAAAGAAGGGCATATTGAATTGGACTTTGAAAGAAATAGTTTTGTTTGTTCAAGCATGTTTGTGTAGAGGCATTATGAGTTATGAATGTATTTTGAGAGGAGAAAGGCAGGTGAGAGAAAATATGTATAAATTGTGAGGAGGAACAGGAGGATAGAGAAACAAAAGAAATCACTTTGATAATCCTTTTTCTTCGTCTGTGTCTGTTGTATTTCAGTTGTTTTGTGCTTGCCCGCAAAGTTTGGAAAAGTGTTAATCACGTATTAATGTATCATACATTTTCACCTCACAGGAGAACGATCCTGTCCTGTCATTTTCATCATCATCATCATCAACAATTATTGATACTATTTTACTTGATTCAACGGGCACACACATGATGTAGTAGTGTTAAATTACATAAGTTTCAAAAACATATTCATTGTGTAAATATACGTCAATGTCAGCCGTCAGTTTTGTCTAGTTTATTTACAAAAGAAGGGCAAATCAAAGTTACGCGATTAAGATTATTATGATACATTGCAAATTAAAGTATAAGCTGTAAGGGAGAACTATGGTCATTTTCATTCGTGCTTCAAATAACTTCATCATACGCTTAATTCATTGAAGTCATTTATAGCATGCTGGCCATATAATAATTGCACATTACGAAACACATAATAAATACAATATGTTTATACCTAACTGTAAGTTGCAGTCACGTTTTGAAACACAAACAGCTTACATACAACAGACAACTTTCCTCGGACAACTACACAAAACGTTGTTTTTTTCTCTTTCTGTATTGTTTACCTTTTCTCCACATTCTCTCCTCCTTATCCCCATCATTATCTCTCAACAACTCTGCGTCTCATGGTGAGTGAAAGAGTGAGAGAAATTCCATTTTCCTTCCAAGAATATGCTCGCACTTAAGCCCTCATAAACTTTGCCCTGTCACGTTTTCCATCTTTACACATTCATTCTATTTGCACGATAAAAGAGGAAACGGTCGTTTCTGTCATCAACCAAGGAAAACATTGTCTTTTCTTCCAGGAAAAGTAAACCCAGAGAACTTGGAAGGATGAGACAAAGTGCCAATAAAACCTCTCCCTTTTCTCCGTCATCCTACAAGCATTTTTAAAGAATCCTGTCATAAATACAATCAGTCCTAGTACCACTACGACACGACATACGATCATCATCATGATCATGACAGGTTTTAGCATGAATTTCTCCTGTGCTGCAATGATGATCATGTTAGTGTTCTCACTGTTGTTTTTACACAAAAGACAAAAATCCGTTTTCCCTGCATGCGCGCAATACTTATTTAGGGCTCGCTTGTTTTTATTACTGCTCGTAAAAAACAAGGAACGAAAAGCAAGCCGCACATTCCACCACCATGCAAATGTTTTCCCTTATGCCTTGAGTGACGACAATACATAACAAAGTATGCGCGCTGCCTCCAGGAAAAGTAAAAAAGCAGTATAAGAAGAATAAGTCAAAAAAATAAGGTTCTTTGCCAAAGAAGGTGCACACGTTTGGTCATCATTATCCTGACAGCATGAGTAAAGGAAGAGAATAGCAGCTCGCACGTGTTTTTATCTCTATTCTATTCCGCACAAGTAGGGTGAGAAAACGCAGGTGAGCTGATCATAATGCTGTCGTTGTCGCCTAGTCTAAGTTATGGTCTTGTTTTTGTTCCTGTACTAGTAGAATATGGCTACTGCTTCTCAATGTATAGGCAAGGGGCAAATCATTTACAAAAATAAATGTGGAAAATAATGTAGCGGTACAGAAGGCGCTTCTAATCTAGAAAAAAATATGAAAATATATACCTATTTTAGGATGCTTTACTTTTTTGTGACCATTATCAAGCATTTCTTTCGTGTGTGAAAATGATGGGAAAATCTCTGTGCCTAAAATGTGGAGCAGGAATGAAAAATATTGTATAAAGTACACAAGTGGGAGATGGAAGAAGTGGTGGGTAGTGTGTGTGACGTGGAGTGTGGATTGTAGTGCCAGAGGAGGACAAAAAGTGTGCATCCATCACTAACAGATATGGAGAAAAAGGTTGTGCTGATCATACTTTTTTTTTCTTAAAAAGTTTTCTGGTTTTTGTTCCCGCAAGCATTTACACCAAGCAGATATATGTCTACTTCTTCTTTTGCTTTCTGCTTTTCTGGCAATGATTCAAGACTGTATTGTGCAAATGGATAAATATTATGGGGAAGGTGGTAGCGAACAAGAAGTACCATAGACGAAGAGAATGCATGAGAATGACAGCTATTTTCTTGGAGGAGGCACTTCTAAACAATAAAATTGTGCGAAATACTAATACGAGTACTTCACAAATAGGTAGAAATTCCAATAGCTAAATAGTTTGGATTTGGAAGATGCTTCAGCATCAGATACGCTAACTTTGGCTAAAGATAACTCCTAAAAGCGATTGTGAGAATCAATTGCTATGATCATTGAGGATTTCATTACTGTTCATTTAAACAAACTGAATCAGGTGTGATGTCTTTAAGGAGTCTTAATCAAAGATAGAAATTCAAATCTTCGTTTATCCAATTTATTGCGTTAGTAAACGTTTGCCGTTGTTGCAAACAAAACTAACATATAAATGCATAGCTGTGAGAGCAGTACAGCATGTCATTTCAATTTCGGTTATAGATTTTATATCCTTGATGCTAATTTTGGTCAATAGATTTGATACTTCAGAATAAAATTTTTGAACAAAATAGGATGACATGACACGCACATGTGGCCAAAAAGTCAATGCTTGGACAGACAGACAGACGCATAACTCAATAATACTTACTGTGGCTGTCAGTCTGCTATATA
>JAQIXW010005306.1:0-10547 GCA_034700685.1 Willowsia buskii | reverse complement strand
AATAGGTTTGCAATATATCATAAGCTTTAAAAGTGTTTTTGAATAGAACAGTCCAGATTTCCACCAATAACTGTAAGGATTTTGAAAACGGAAATCTACGTAAAATACGTTATCTATGATATACTCCGAATTAGAAGTGGTATCAGTATTTTGAAATGTTTCGTTATCGTCCATATTGAGTAGGTTAAAAGATATATTGTGAGCAATTAAAATAGTAATTGAAGACATTATCTCGCTTGTGCAAAGTCTGAAATCGGTTGAATAAAATGCTACATCTTTACAAGCAAAACTGGAGTTTCGGTATAAAGGAAAAAACAAACGAAATCTTGAAAACAAGAGGACATTAAGTGGAAGTTTATTTCCTGAGTAAAATATTGCTTTGTGATGAACAATTGGATTTATTAACAATTCTACAAAACGTTTGTCAAATAAAGGTAATTTATTATTTTCACAATGCCCATCACACACAACCTTCCAATGTAAATGCACTTTGTTTGGAGAAATGTATATCTTTATGGCGGGGAAGTTTTTTATCTTTGAGAATAATTTATTTTGGAAAGTTTTGTATTCGTAGGATTTAGCAACAAAACAGATAACTGTTGATGGATGCATTGCCAAATTCATATATGAAGGCCAATAACTCAGCTTAGATTGAATTCTTGAAACTGGTGTTACAACAAGATGAAAAGGTTGATTGTGTTTGAATGGGTAATTTGGTTTAATTAAACTAGTGTAATTTGCTAAAACTAAATATTGTGTCCAAGGTAAGGAAAAATCGCAAACTGTGGTGTTACAAAAGTTAATTATTATTTCAAAACTGTTTGTCAACTTTCCGTATGAGTTTTCATTGGCGGGAAGCAACGCAGTTTGGAATGCTTCTATTTCACATGTGTGAGAATTTACGCCGTATAAAACGCATGAAATTGCGGTGACCAGGATCAATAACATATTGTTTGATATTGATACCGAAACGCTGGAATACAACAACATATTAATCTCACGGAGTGCGGCGTTTTATATGTAGTGGTGTTATAACCGTCGTTACTGAATTTGAGTAAATATCTACAAATATTTAATCAAGACAAACAAATTATGACAGTTTGTGTGAGTTTGCGATTGTTAAACTTGTTTATTTTTACGTTTCCCATTACATTTTGTTGGATTGAATGTTTGATGAGGATTATAGTACAGGTTGAAGTCCTATTTTTAATTATGTTTTTATTTATGGTAAGGGTAACCCTATGTATCTTGAAACCTTTATTTAAGTGTTTGTATTGAAAATGTGCAAAATATTGTAGAGTTTATTTAAGTCTCAATATATAAAGTTTTGTTTGTCTAGCTTTAGACCTTCTCTCTTAACCTGATCTATCTTGATAGCTTACAATTATAGAAACAACCTGCAATCATTAGCACGATATATTACAAGAGTAACTTGTGAAATAGGTAACTGACGTTACCTATTTCACAAATTCGCGAATTGTAATGCAAAATTGAACTTAAGATGTAAAAATTAATGAAAAATGCTTTGTAATTTAATAATAAGAGCATATCTTTTCGCATGAATCTAGAGTATACTATAAATAGTACGCTACAATCAGTTTACCAAAGTTCTTTAGAATTTAATATATTCCTCAGTGTTTCATACAATTTTAATACAATAGATATTAATACATTAAACAACTAAATTGGGTATTATAATAACAATCCTGATGCATCATCTGTATTTGCATCTTCAAATATAAACAGTGGCGGGGTAAATCAATGATGTCAGAAATATTAAATGCAAATATATATATAAAGGTCCGTGGATAACCTTATCGTTAGTAAAACTTAGTAAGTAGTTCAACGAAGAAGAATATCACGCTCACCCCTTGTAAAACCAACACCAAAATCAAAAATGCTAATATACTTTTAAATCTAATTTGGTCTCCAGGCACAACCTGGTTAGGGTTTGGATCTTCTATATCCAGCTTCCAAAAATACCGAGTTGCCAAAGCAGCCCAATGATTCCACTGGTCTTGAATTCCAGATTCCTTAAGTCTCGTGTAACTCTGCAGAAGCCAGTGTCTGTTAACAGTGTATATTTCAATTAATCTTGGCACCCTTGAAAATACCTCAGGTATCATGTAACATTTTGTGTCCCTTCGCCCTACCACATTTTCCATAATCTGATTTAAAACAGGCAACTCTTCCGTATAGTCAGAATCCGCGAAAGTGAGATATTTCCCGAGCATCAACTTTCCATACTCCAGATCAGAAAGGTATTCATTGGCAATATGAAAGCTTTCGTTGAGTAAATTCAAAATACCCCTATCACGAAACTCGTGGTAGAACTCAACCCACGGGTTTAATTTATCAGGATCTAGTCTAGCAATTTTGTATCCCATTCTTACCATTTCCGCAAACGATTTATATAATTCCGGTAGAGCAGGAATTGTGAGGACACTCATAATTCCATTTGAGTATAAAATACAGAGAAACATGCCAATGATTTGAACCCAAATAAACTTTTTACTTTTAGAACACTCTGATTTCCCCAAGAACGATCCTATAGCGTTTAGTAAAATTCTTAAGAAGTCTAAGCAATTCCTTTTTTCTTTTGAGAACATCAACAGCACAGCTATTACTAAAAGCAGAACGAAACACCAAGTGTTTATCGAAAATGGACCTGACCAAGTTGAGAAATCCGGATTTATTGATATTTTATCTTGATTGACACGTCTACAGTACAACAAAAGCTTCAAAATTGTTTTAGAGTAGAACAGACCCGCTTTCCACCAATAGTGGTAAGATTGTTTAAACCGAAAATCTACGTAAAATATGTTATCTATAATATACTGGGATTTTGAAGATGTATCAGTATTTCGAAATATTTCAGGATCATCGATATCAAGAAGTTTAAATGACATATTGTGGGCGTCCGCAACTGTAACCGCAGACATAATCTCATTTGTGCAAACTCTAAAATCAGTAGAATAAATATGTACATTCTGGCATGCAAAGTTAAACTTTTTGTACAAGTCAAAAAATAGACGAAATCTTGAAAATAGGAGAACATTGATTGGACGCTGGTTCCCTGTTCTAAACATTTTCTTGTGAAAATCAATCGGATTCTTTAATAACTTTGCAAACGTTTTACCAAAATTAAGCAGTCTTTCACAATATCCGTTACATAACATTGAGAACTGTATATGCAGCCTGTTTACAATATTGTATTTTAAATAGAATGCCAATTTGATAGCAGGATAATTTTTGATCCTTTGATTTAACGTGTTTTCAAAATTTCTCGTTTCATAAAATGTTGAAATGTATTTACTAACAAAACAGATAACGGTTGATGGATGCATCGCAAAGTTCATATATGAAGGTATATAAGTAGCTTCAGCTTGGACATTTGAAACTGGTGTAATAATAATATAATACGGTTGGTGATTTTTGAAGGGAAAATTTGTTTCAATTACACTTGTGAAATTGGCGAGAACAAAATATTGTGTTTGGTTTAAACCGAAGTTACAAATTGCTGTGCTATAAAAGTCGACTATTATTTCAAAAGCGGGTTTCGAGTTTTCAAGAGAAAGTGAAAAATGTAAAGCTGTTTGGAATGCTTCAATTTCGCAAAAGGCCAAACCAAACTTCACACCTGATAATACACTCAGAATTATTGTAACGAGTATGAACAACATTCTGAATGATAGAAACGACAGAAACCAACTGAGATGCAAAAAACGTGTAATTGAGTGCACTTAAAATAGGATTTGATAATACTATAATGATTGTTGTAGTTGAAAGATATAACAAATACAATACAGTTTGCTACTGAACCAAATATTTAAACAAGACAAATTATTTACACTGGTTTAAATGAATATATGTTGCACAATTTGTTTATTTACACGTTTGTTTGCTGGATTTGCAGTTGACGAAAATCATATAACAGGTTGCTTTCGAAATATTCATAAGAATATAAAATATGTTAGGCAAAAAAATTACACAAATTGTTAAGTACATATGAGTAATAATAATCGTACTTATATGGTGATAATATATCGGTTTTCAATTTGTTTATAAATTATAGTTTGCCATTTGTATCAAAATACTTGACACAGACTTGAAAGTTTAAAATTATCTAACTGGCGTTATATGATTTTTCACAAATTGACAAATTAAGGAAAACGAATGCAAAAACCGTAGGTAACCTCATTTATATTTTTGCATTAGTTCAAAGAAGAACAAAAATAGGCTAATTGCTTGCAAAGAAATTGCCAAAATAATAAATGCAATAATGCTATTATACCCAATTTGATCGCCAGGCACTACTCTGTTTGGATTTGGATCTTCAATGTCGAGATCCCAAAAATACCGAGTTGCCAATCCCGCCCAATATTTCCATTTCTCTTGAATTCCAGATTCCTTAAGTCGTTTGTAACTCTGCATAAGCCAGTGTCTGTTAACTGTGTATAATTCAACGAATTTTGTCAACCTAGAAAGTGCCTCAGGTAACATATAGCATTTGGCGTCCTTTCGTTTGACTTCGGTTATCATAATTTTATTTATCGCAGGTAACCCTTCCGTGTGCTCAGAATCAATGGACTTCATATACTTGCCAAGCATAAGTTTCCCATACTCCAAATCCGAATTGATTAAATTTGTCACATAAAAGCTGTCATTGAGAATTTTTAAAATGCCTCTGTCACGAAATTCGTAGTAGAATTCAGCCCATGGATGAAGTTTTCTTGGTGTAAATGTCACAATTTTGTATCCGCCCGTTAAGATATCAGCAACCGACTTAAAAAATTCCGGCACTGGTGGAACTGTGAGAACACTGGTGATTCCATTTGAATAGAAAATACATAGCAGCATACCGATAATTTGAATCCAAACATATTTTTTACTTTCAGACGACACTGAGTTCCCAAACAACGATCCAATCAAGTTCAGACAAATTTGAGAAACCTCTAAGCATATTTTATTTGTATTTAATACTAATGTAAACATGGCTATAAGCACGCATACAACTAAACACCAAATATTCATTTCGAAAGGATTCAACCATGTCGAAAAAGTCGGAGACATTGTCAACCTTTCCGGATTACCTGGTTTGCAATAAAATAAGAGATTTAAAACTGTTTTGGAGTGGACTAATCCCGATTGCCACCAGTATTGGGAAGGTTGCTCAACTCGAAAATCTAAGTAGCTTACATTGTCTAGAATATACTGGTCATGTGCAGTAGTACCAGTAGCTTGAAGAGTTTCGTGATCATCAATATTGAGTAGGTTAAATGACATATTATGAACATTTGAAATTGTAACTGCAGACAATATCTCAACTGAACAAAGTCTAAAGGACAATGAATAGAATAGTTGATTTTGACAAGCGAAGTTATACTTTTTATACAAGTAAAAAAATACGGGAAATTTAGTAACTAAAAGAACATTTATTTGACGTTGATTTCCGAATCTAAGAATACTTTTATGAAAAAGTAGTGGGTATCTTAGCAAATAGAAAATATTTTCGTTGAAGATATATAGCTTACTGCTATTTCGACAGTAGCCGTTGCACAAAATTGAGTATTGTATACAAAGTTTTGCTTTATATTTGCAGATTGGATACAATACCAATTTTAAACCAGGAAAATTTTGAATTCGTTTGGAAACGAGAATTTGTTTAGTTGCATTCTCATTTGATTTTAGAACTAAATTACTTACAAAATATATCACAGTTGATGGATGCATAGCAATTTGCATATATGAAGGCACATAGCTACCCGTTGCCTGGATTTCTGAAGCTGGCGTAACTATTACGTAAAATGGCGGGTTGTATTTAAAACTATAATTCTTTATTTCAATTAAGTCCATATAATTGGTAAAAACTTGAAACACTGTAAAACTTACTGAAAAATCGCACCTTTCCTTATCAACAAAGTCAATAATGACTTCAAACCCATTTATTTTATTTTTGTGTGGAGCTTTGAACGATATTACATCGCATAATAGATGCAATTTTACATTTAAAAATACACAAGCCCAAACGACGATTCCAAAAACTATCATTTTGGTAATGGCAATGACGATGAACAATTAATAAAACTTGTAAGAAAACGTAATAACGATTAATTAAGTTCTGACCTGAGACAAGTATGAAGTTTCCAATTTTTTGCTGAAAATTTTCTCATGTGCATTAAATTGTAGATGGGATAAATGCCTTTTAGATGAGAACTAAATAAATGACTCACGTTTTCAATCTACGTGGGTTTCCTTTCCAATTTTGTAATATCTTACATTTTGTAGCCTATTCACGTTAAGAGTTTTATTCTAATAAATACATGCCATTCAATCTCCAAAAGTTGCAAATATCAAATGTGCGCTACTTCAAATCCATTCTATCAACTTTTTAATTTCATTTAGTTTACGCAGCACTTCAATTCCTGTCGAAAAATCAAACAAGGTAAAATGTCTCCCTTAATGAAACTCCATTATAGGCAGTATAATAGCTTGCAAATATGCAAACTTTTGAAGCTTTTCATGCAAAGAAAGGATGTTTTCATGTATCTGTAACTGTTGAATATCTCCTTTTTAATTCATTACAAGACAATTTACAAATATAATTGAAAAATATATATTTCGAGCACCAGTTTTAAACATTCATTCTGTTTCGGCTGACCGAATAATTAATCTTGGATTTAATAATTTTTATACCAGCTACCACTCATAATCTATCAGACTAATTTTTCCTGTAATGCTCTAAAATACTTGTAACTGAAACTAATGATTGTTTTGGATTCGTATTTCTACAACTTTAAAAAGAGTAAGGTTGAGCTGGAGTCTCTTAAAAAATGTGAGAAAGGTGTGTGCAAAAAGCGCTAATGGAAAATATGAAGCTATAATGATTTTTACAATTTTGGCAAAAAGGAATGAAATGAGAAAACCCCAACCACAATTCACATATCATATATCGCAACAAACTAGATACTTCTATAAAGAAACTATATGTATTGGTAAACTTAAGGAAAGTATGTTTAAAGAGCGGAACTTTGATTAAAATATGGAGGAATTTATTAATATTTGCAAAATGTTTTCAGGAAAAACCATGTTAAGCTCACTGCATGTAAAGCACAAACTAAAATTAAAAACGCCAGCATACTTCTAAACCCGATTTGGTAAACCGGCATTACTTTATTTGGGTTCGGGTCTTCGATGTCAAGCTTCCAAAAATACCGAGTCGCCAGAGAAGCCCAGTATTTCCATTTTTCTTGAATTCCAGATTCTTTTAGTCTCGTGTAAGACTGAGTAATCCAGTGTCTGTTAACTGTGTATATTTCAATTAACCTTGGTACCATAGAAAATACCTCAGACAACATGTAACATTTAGTATCTTTCCGCTTTACTAAATTCACCATAATTTGATTTAACGCTGGTAACTCTTCCATATAGTCTGAATCAGAAAACGTCAGATACTTTCCGAGCATCAGTTTCCCAAACTCTGCATCAGTCATATTGCCGTCACTTGTATGAAAACTGTCGTTGAGAATACTCAAAATTCCCCTGTCACGAAACTCATGGTAGAACACTTCCCACGGGTGAAGACCTCCGTTTTCTACTCTATCTATTTTGTATCCATTCATTAACATTTGAACAAATGTTTTATAAACTTCTGGCTTCAGTGGAATTGTGAGAACACTTATAATTCCGTTTGAATAGAAAATGCAGAGCAACAAACCAATGACTTGGATGAAAACACATTTTTTACCTTTGCAACAAATTGAGCTACCTAACAATGACCCTATCAGGTTTAGAAAAATTTGAGCAAAATCTAAACATTTTTTAATTTCTTTTGAAAATAGTACAAGCATACCCAACAGAACGAAACCAACCAAACACCAAATATTCACTGTGAATGGATTTATCCAGGTTGAAAAATTTGGAGACACTGACATTTTATCTGGATTGTTAGGTTTACAATACAACAAAATCTTCAAAAGCGTTTTTGAATAGAACAACCCAGATTTCCACCAATAATGGTAAGGATTTTTAAACTGATAATCTATATAAAATACATTATCTATGATATATTGGGCATTAGAACTTGTATCAGTATTTTGCCATTTGTCAAGGTCCCTTTTATCTAGCAGGTTAAACGTCATATTGTGAATAGTTGAAACAGTAACTGCCGACATTATCTCTCTCGTGCAAACTCTAAAGTATAATGAATGAAATGGTTCATTTTCACATGTAAAATTGAATTTGTTGTAAACTTCAAAAAATACTCGAAATCTGGCAAATAAGAGAACGTTAACTTGACGTTGATTTCCATTCCAAAATATCCTCTTGTGGAAAGCAGTTGGATTAAGAAGCAACTTTACAAATAATTTGTCAAAAAAATAAACCACTTCGAGATTATCGCAATAGTCGAAACATAACATTAAGCTTTCTAAATGCAGAAGTTTGTTAATAAGGTACCCTAGATGTATTTGTATTTTAATAGCTGGCAAGTTTTTAATCCTATTTGAATAAGAGTTCGCAACAGATTTAGAAAATTCCGCTTTAAAATTCTTCACAAAACATATCACCGTTGATGGATGCATCGCAAAATTTATATACGAAGGAATATAATTGGGCTCAGCTTGAACCCCTGAAACCGGTGTAATAATCATGTAAAACATTTGATTGTGTTTGAATCTGTAATCTTTTTCAATTAAACTTGGAAAATTTGCTAAAACAATGTATTGCGTCCAATTTAAGGAAATATCACAAGCTGAGTTGTTACAAAAGTCGATTATAATTTCAAACGTATTCGCCTTTTTGCTGTACGAGTTTTGTAGCGTGGATAACATCATTGTTTGGAATGTCTTTATGTCGCAAAATGTGTGAGATCTCGCATCACATGCAATGAATAGGATTGTCGTGAGCACAAAGAACAACATTTTTGAATTAGGATCGCTGGTAATTGTACAGAATACAAAAAAATAGTCAGATAAATGAAAAAACTTTCGATTTTATCAGGTGTTATGAGCAATGTAGGAATGTAACAGTAAACAGCTTGTTGTTATTTTGCTTAAAATAATACCAATTATTTGCGAAAGGTTGTATGAATGTCAAGTTACCCCAACTGCTTTACATAAAGAAACGTTTCAAGTATCTTGTTAAATTTTTGACAATAGAAAATAAATCTGAATAGTCCTTCACCTCAAATTCATGTTATGTACAAGAATAGAAATGCTGATTATTTTACAATGTTTGAAAATTTACAAAGAAAATTTCATAATGTTTTTTTACGTCTTTGGCATAATTTATAGAATTACATTGTTAGAAAACTTGAAAGAATTTGTTTTAAAAACAACAATAAATATTTCATTTACATATGTTTCGTTTCTAATGTCCATTTTTCCAAACCTCGCTTTCGGGTAATTCTACGTGCATGCCAAAAATTCAAAATAAAAAAATCAAAAGCCCATAGCTTATCTATATTTCGGTAGTCCGACACATTCTCAAAAGTCACAATTCCCTAAATATGCACATTAGGGAATTGTGACCAAAAAATTATTTTAAGCCATGATCTCTAATTGCAAGTCCAACATCTCTAAACCCAAGTCCAACATCTCTAAACCCAAATCCAACATCTCTAAATGCAAGTCCAAGATCCCTAAATAAAAGTCTAAGACAAAAAATGCATATCAACAACTTATATATATTTTATGAGGGAGTACCATGAACTTGCGTATTGAACTTTGATGCATTTAATCTTGAGGGCTTCGATGATGGAATAACGAAAGTCAGTTTTTGTTTCCAATCGACGAGTAGCAAACATAAGGTTTTATCACTTGTTCTTTCGGGAAATGAGTAACTTATCAAGGTGCCAACGCTGGATACTCATATTGTCGTAAAACAAACTGCCCCAATAGATGTCTAGGAAAATCTTCCCATCCCACAATAAGGCAACGAAGAAACGGCAAAGTTTAATGTTCCCAAAGCAGTTTCTTTGAAGCACCTGAAAGTTTCAGAGATGTGTTAAAAAACTTTTAGGAACGGAACGCTTTGTTTGACAACGGAGAGGTCCAAAGAATTTGCATTTTTACAACCAATGCTAATCTAAAGGTATATTTACTTTATGCTTTGGTATTAACAAGTAGTAGGCGGTTGCTAAAACTTAACTGTATGTTTGTCATATATTTGACACTAGAGTTATTTTAAGCAATGAACAAATGCTGATTTTGTTTTAGGTATAAAATACGGTAAAGGAGTTCATTTAATTAGATACACTCTAGTCCACACGTTTTTGATAACATTACTTCATGTCAGATACGCATATCAAAGAGCCTGCAATTCCATCTATCGTCTTAGGTTTAATTATTCTATGTAAAGTTTCTATTTTAAAATGTGAGCCAGCAATTTAGAGATCCTGGACTTGCAGTTAGAGATCTTGGACTTCTGGTTAGAGATCTTGGACTTCTGGTTAGAGATCTTGGACTTCTGGTTAGAGATCTTGGACTTCTGGTTAGAGATGTTGGACTTGGGTTTAGAGATGTTGGACTTGAGATTAGAGATCTTGG
>JAQIXW010005305.1:0-10548 GCA_034700685.1 Willowsia buskii | reverse complement strand
ATAATAGATCAGATAGATGGTGTGTTACCATTTGTTACTAAATTGTTACCAGAATCGTAGCTTGGTCACAATAATACCAGACATACATATTATTTGCAAATACGTCAAAGTGCGAGAGTGAGTAGTAACTTTGAGTTGAATTGAAAAATTGGAAGTCTGTTGGATTGAGTTTTCCCATTTGTTACTCTATTGCTGCTGGAATCGATCTGAAAATGAACAATGTTTGCACATGGCAAATGTAATAGGAACAGAGAATTTATATAAATCTACATCTTGTTTCAATCAAGCTCACACAATATACGTTGAGAAGTCACACCAAATTTTAGAGTCCGATCTGTATAACATTCAGTGAGTTAGTTGTCTTTCTAGAGATTATTTACACATGGTTAGTTAAAAGTCTCAAACCAAGAGTACAATTAGTTTTAAAACACACAAATATAGATATAAACGAGTAATTTCTCATGTTATTTGATTATTGCCTAAAACGGTCACATGATGTTCAGCTCGGGACGTATGTTAGGTTAATACGTATGTTTTTGTAGCAAAATCTTTTAACTTGTCATTGATGTAAGTAAGAATGTATGTAAAACATAATGTTTTATATGCATCCAAATACTTTTTGGTAAGGAGAGAGTCCGAGCAGAGTTTTTACCAACTTAATTGTTATCTTAATTGTAACAAGAAAAGAAGGATAAAAAAAGGAGATATACCTTGACATTCTGGAAATATAAGTAAAAGCAATCGCTCGTTTTGAACCCTTACAGACTAACATTAATTGATTGAAAATTGTCCTTATTTACTCACACCTTCACCAGTTGTCCATGGATGTGTGCACTGCGATAACAGATACTCTGGTTTTTTTTTAACCGGTATGATCTAACAAGTAACAGAAAACATGGACTGCTGCTGCCAAATGGAAAATTTTGCTAGTACAGTTATTAGTTATTCATATGATTGCTTCCACTTCTCTTGAAACTAATCGAGCATAATGTAGAGTAATACACGAGATTAGTGAGAGTAACTATATACTACACACATTTACTATGAAAGCTAATTAGATTATTTGAGATCAGCAGAGATAGTACATAAAATTATGCATGTTTATTATAGGTACGCACCTTGTTGCTTTCATAATTAATTATCATGAACACTTCAATTCTCATACATAGGCTTTCACCATTTCATTTGCGGCGGAACATTTCTATCGTGTGTGCGTTTGTTAATACCCTTTTCCAAGAACTACTAAACTGAAAAATTAAAATGTCACTCAATTCGTATCAATCTACAGTTCCAAGTCACTGTCAACAGAATGACTGAAAATTGTTGTGCGCGTGAAAATAAAGTACCTGATTCAGTTAGTAAATAGATGTTACGCTGTTACAGGGAATATTTATAAACAAAACGTCGATTAGTGCGTCAAGTCTTCAACATTTGAAGCGTTTTTAGTCAATGGTGCACGCGACCCTGCCTGTTAAACTTAAAATATAACCAAAATAACTAGGAGTCCCATAAATAGCACGTCCACTATACATTAACTCATATTAACTCATAGGAAATTGTACATGAGATCGCTAAATGTGATGACATTCGTGATTACCGTGATGCATTGGTTACCTAAACGCAGCGTTACTCAAGAATCGCGAACTGCCCTTTAGTCAGTACTAATTATACACAGATCTCGTAATTGTTAGAGATCACAACCTTCGCAATGAAAAACGGAAGCATAGCTAAACAAAAGGTACATATTTGTAATGTGGCGTTTTTAGCTCTTTCTACTTTTCATATCTCTAGCACTCCAGACTTTGAAAAACTTAGTTTCAAATAAATAAACAGTACGGTTTATGCTTTCCTTGCATTTGTGATTAGTCGGGTTTAGAGGAGATTCTAAAATGACTAGCAACCAGATCAAGTACTTAATTAACGTACCCGAATGAAATAATTCACAAAATTACATAGTAAGTCACCGACCTCGACAAAGCTGATTCAGGTAAGTTCAGAAAACTCCCCATCTCCAAATTCGCAATCGCACATAGGCGACAAAACCCTAATCTGGAACCATGTCGCAATTAAATTACTTCATGCTACAAAAATTAACCATACTTGCTTAATACAACCTATTCACATCACCTGCCTTTATAACTGTGGTTTTCGCCTTTATGCATCTCGAGCACATAAAGCTTATCTGAGCCTTTAGCTCTACAGAAGTATCTTGATCGTAAAATAAAAATAATGTCTAAAAATTGTCAATTAGATTTAACATAATCTACGGATTTGGCGTCTTTTTACCGGATACCAATTAATTACTTTTACAAGAACTAGAAAAATTAGCTTTCTATATGTAGGTTAACAAATGGTGTCATATTAAACGTGAAAAAATAATCATGTAAACAGATCACTGTATGAATTTATACTGAAAAAAGAGATTGCGCTAATAATATTACCTATTGAGACATAAAATATATACCATTTACTTGCATGATAGGATTTTCCAGTAAATTTCTGATTCAAAAATAATTCTAAAATTTGAAACTTTTGAAACGCATAATATGAAAAAGTTAGTAAATCCATAATTTAACCACACTCGGTTTCTTGATTAGAAAAAATACTCAATTTCAGCTTCAAGCTATTTAAGAGCAGAGGCAGACAGTACGCAAAACTCACTGTCTTCCCCGAAACTTCCAATACAAAATCAACAGTACGAAAATATACTGGCGAATACTATTGAAAACAAAAACAACGACAGGTTAATGTTATAACACGCCACAGACATCACATCCATAATAAAAATCATAATATAGCTTATCAAACCAAAATGTGAAATGGTATGCATGATTTACACTCGTGACAGTAGCTGAATAAAGCTTGACGGCAGCATTGTTTCCAACTTGTCAAAGATGTAGACAACAGGAAGAGATAACCAACCCACCACCTACAACAAAAAATCAACATTAATCAGCGTCTCATAAAAAATAATATGGCACGTACTAAGTTCACACGATGTATTAAATGAGCTGGCTCACCGTCTTGGCAACAATAGCCATGTGATCTGGATATTGGTGAGTCAAGAAGGCGATGAGTGCGGTAAAAGTACAGAGACCAGCCGTGAACATAATGAAGAATGGAGTTTCTCGTTCAGGAAACACGCTAACCTCGTGATGCACTACAATAGAAACGAAAGGTATATAAGTGAATGGATTTTAAAAGTGAGATGATTCTCGAGAAATATTTTTGAAACAATAATTAAATTCAGTACTTGGAAGAATTTCACGATCAGGACACTCAGTGCATGGAGGATATGGAAAGAAGAGATTGCCTTTCTCCAATGGCCGAGGGATGGATACAAATGTACCCTCCCATGTGCAAGCAAGAAGTTGTAATGCGCCGTCCACCCGTTTCCAATGTGGCAAGTGAAAGAACGAGTATGACACTGCTTCAGAATCTCCTCGCTTAAGCAAATGCTCTGGTGGAAATACCATCGGCTTCAACTCTAAGAGGTACTGTAAAAAATACAAAAGTTAAAGTTAGTGAGCTGTAGTTACACACAAGTATTTCAAAAAGATGTGATACTTCAAAACTGAGCGTGCATACTTTGGGAACATGTGGGTTGTATTCCACTGCTCGGTGAATGGCTTCAATTGCAGTCATTTCGGCTGCGCTTAAATTACGCTTGATGAGACCAGACTCGGTTACAAATCTAAAAATAAGAGAAGCGACAAAATAATTATAACAAGCGAAGCGAAAATGTAAACTTTGTACGGAAGCTGTTTAAGGAGCGAAATCTCCAGCGGCAACGTACTTATCTGATACTTGGCGAACTTTTAAAAGCGCTGATGTGTAGCACAAACACGCTGAGCGTGGAACTGAACCATCATCATATTTTGCTAGAACTGCTTGTACGTCTGCGTAAGCTTGCATTTCGAGAAGAGCCTCTATTAAATTTTCATGTACATGAAGTACGCTCATAATAGGATGAACCTCTTTCGTGAGCTGCAATTTTAGTAATCAAAATATAATCAAAAGTTAGTAATTAAAACATGATAGGCAGATCACTAATAAATCATTGCTATGTATTTATTTGGAAACATACATCACGAAACATTTTCACTGCTTCTTTCAGTCTCCCCAATTTCCTTGCGCACATCGCTAAGCGTCGTTTGACGTATATTAAAACATTAATATCCCTTCCTAAAACACAATCAAACATTTTAACCACTTTTCTACAAACACACACACAAGAAATATTTACCAGTGCTGAGTATTTTATTAAACTGATGATACGTGAACGTACTATGGACAGTGTCGTTATTTGCTCCATGCTGCTGGGCCAACTGTGACTTCTTCAAATTTGCTTCAGCCACTTTCAACGCTTGCTTTAAAAGTTTCTCGCTTTCAGCGATGGTTGAAGCTTCCTCCTCAGCCAATAAAATATAAGCTGTCGCACAATCAACATTCTTTTCGATAGCAGCCTTCGCAGATTTAATACGCTCCTGTGGATTACGTTCTCGCCATGCCGTTTGCATCACTAAATCATTTACAATGAAAACCCCATAAAAATTTGGAAAATAGATTTAATCAGATAGGTATAGTATATTTTAAAATCATTTTCCTTACACTTACACGCATATTCAGAGCGCGTTGAGTCACTGTCGCAGGTGAAGAAGGTTTGGTGATCCTGAGCAGAAAGGTTCATATCATAAAATGTTAGCGGATCCTTCTTTACAACATTGTAATACCGGTTGTACTCCGCCCCTCGAAACAAGTTTAACGGATTGCGCCACACTTTACACTCTATTATGTGAACAGAATTTAAAAAAAATATATTTTAATAATTTTCCAATCTGCCATCTAGCTAATTAGATGATACATAATTAATTTTTTTATACCTGACGCTGGCTGACTTTGGCTACTAGTATTTGTGCCTCCACTGTCCCCATTTGTGCTGCCATTTGTTGCGTAATCTGGAGGCCCCAGTAACGGCCCCAAATGATTGAGTGATACTTGCTCAATAAACGAAGTTCCATATTTCCGGTAATACCACCACTCAAAAATCTACATTTAACATAATCACAATTTATAAATATAAACATTAATCGCACAGGTCCACTCCAATTTATGAATTGCTGTATTCATGAGATATATATTGAAAATCTATAAATACCAGAATTAATCCAGAGATCAAGGAAGACGTTCCAGTCAGTGCCACGTAGAACTTTGGAGTGAGAGTACTCAAGAACATGGTAGCTAAAGAAAACAAATTCGCAAAGAGAGCAAAATGAGTCCAGGTTTGGAACGCTACTCGGGAAAAACAGAGGAGGCAAAAGTCTTGCTCTGGGTCCTTTAGCTTCACCACATTCACTTGTCGCCTTTCATAAAACGGATTATTCCATACCATATTCTGTACTAGTTGCCACTGCTCGCTATAAAATTGGCATATTTTTTCTGACACACTACTTGTATCGACTGCCACCGACACTGTTGCTTTATTACGCCTACTCTTTCTACGAACTAAATCTGGTTGCATGATTTTGTTGGAATTTCGAGGGTCTATTGATTATCAAACATATAGTTGTAAAAGAAAGCAACCTCTACAACTTAACAATTTTATACTTGAAAAAATATGATCGACGTAAAGTTAGAGCAGAAAAAATTCTATGTCACTCATATGACCTAAAACTAAACACAATGAAGCAGGACAGAGACAAATGGTTTTAAAAGAGAACAATAATTAATTGTGATTCTTTATCAACCTCTTGGAATCCATTGATGCAGAACAATAAATAACATTAGAAACAAAATGAGGCAATTGAACTTACGAATTGCCAAATTTTGTTGAGCATAAATATATTCATAAAAATCTTTAAAAAATGAACTAAAGAAATATTTAAACGGATGCTAGGAAATACGACGATTTTTCAGGGAAACGCATTGTATATTGTCATTTGTCATTATACAATTACCAGCACAACTTTTGAGGCTGTAATTCCTGAATTGATTAGATTGACATAAATACGTGAGCAGCTTGATGGCTTTACACTTAAGAGTGATATAACAACACTTTACATTACAAAATGTACTAACTGAATTTATTAAAGTTAGCCTCGATACGATACTACTTACTTAACTAGATGTTTCCTAAACGTTCACGAATGCTGACGTCATAATCATGTCATTTTAGCTTTCGATATAGATTTAGAAAGAGAGGTAACAAGTAAGCTAACTTACCCATGCCGATGTTTTCAGAAATTTTCAAAGGTCCACGAAGATAATAGAGCACAAAAACAACAAGAAGAAACCAGAATGCCCACAAGTATGTCCACGACCACACTATCCAATTCTTAAAGTTTCTTAAATGGACCAAAATCATGACTTTTGGAAGAAACCCGTTTCGCCTGGTGATTCATTCCTCTTGCTATGATTGAGTACTTCTTGTTATTAGATTTTCATAAAAATTAAACCATTAAATGGCATGTGGGATGTTGAGTATCTGTAGAGATGAAATGCTCGCGAAAGACCCGCTGTCAGCTTTGTGTTTGAAACCCGAAGACAAATCTTAAGGTGATTAATAGCAATCTGCTTGATAGTTCAACCTATAATAACACATTAGAACGAAAACCCAATTTTCTTTAGTTTAACACAATTTTGCACATAACACTGACAACGATAAAACAAAACTTTGATGGTGGGCACTATAGCTATGACAGCAACAAAACAATTAATACCCACCACTCAAATATGCAAACTTTTATGGTTTATAGATTCATAAATTAGACATTAGGATCTAGATCAATTGTACGATTAGCCATTAAGACTATCGCATACAAAAAGCTAGCCGAACAAAGGAAACTTTTGCATCACTTATAAAACAATTATAAATCAATTACATTGCCATTGTCTTTGAAAACAAATGTACACATGTGAATGACGCACAAGCTACAATTAACCTACACCAGATTGTCTGCCTGTCAATATTCGCAATTTGCAAATCAGACGACAGTCAACAGTAGAACAAAACGGCCTCAACGATATATGATATTAATTTTCTACGAACGAAATTATTGAATATCCCATTATATGGACCCCCTTTAAACTATGATTTTAGTTTTAAAATGCAAAATCTGTTTAATTATAACTTCAAATGTCGGTAATACAAGCCAACAACAGTTGGCAGTTAGCAAATCCAACAATAAATCTAGATGAGTATCCCAACAGTCTACACACCCATCTCCCAGTCAACAGTACAGTTAACAAAATAGTTTTTCCCTTCCCATAATTTCCAAATGAAATGGAAATGATAAACAAGTGGCAAGTGCTTGACACATGTTAATGCGGCTAAACCCAAGGGTTGTTACACCACCCAACTAAAATTGCCGGCTAGTCTAGCAAAAAAATCTATTTAAATCTTTAACTAAAAACCATATCTTCAATCATTATCGAAATCACCTAACCAATTTACCAAACAATAGGTGGGATTTCCTCATTTAACACTTAACTGACCGGATCACAACAAAACTCAATCACTACCTATTTCTTCCAATGGAAATAGGAAATGTTATCAATGAACTTACATGAACTTGAACAGCAACTAGATCTATAGATGACACTCTTGTTGACCTCACAACTCCGCGTAGCAGGTCCCTTCCTTTAACGCAGGTTCAACCAATTCCAGGTTTTGTGCTATACTTTTGTTAGTTGCCATATGATCTATGACAATTCACGAGAAATGTTGCGAGATAACTACGAAGAGAGATGGAGAGAGACGAGAATAGAATTGCCAGATGTGGACGTACAGTATGTTGTCATGCAATGTTGGTAGAATGCTGTCTTCCTTCACCCCACATTACACTTTCTTTTCTCTTCTCACTCACTCTGACTGCTTGCGTAAATACATGGGAAGTTGGCAAGGTAGGTAGACACTAGCAGCGCTAGACACCTACACATACCTTCTTTTAACCCTTTAGACTAGAGGGTGACGAAGTACCACTGCATCGCAGTAACTGGGTAGGCATATTATGCAACAAGATCCTCGAAATACTATCCCCAGCCACAAAGCATTGAACATCATGTTGCTTGATATTTTAATCTTCATTTCATACCAAATTGCTAATTTTGATTACTCTACTTCCAGATTTTATGTCAATTACGAATGAAAATTATATGCATTAGTACCATGTGGATGTTTTTGTTCTTGTTTCAATAGCTGTTTCATTGTTTCAATAGATTTAAATGTGCTTGTAACCTTGACGCTAAATTATTTAGTAAAGCTATATTTGATGCGATTGCAAAATAGAACACTCGATAGTTAACTTATTTAAGACGTTCAGTAATTTAAAGTACTATATATTCTATGTTTCGTGACAACAGGTGAAAAATTTGCGTTTATTTCTTAATGCACTCATATACTTAAAGCTACTTTACAGTAATATGAGTTTTATGGTGGACATTTTATAATTTTGACTCTTGACTGCATCGCAATATCGCAAACTGCAACATTCGTTTAAGTTCATAGTTCATACATTCATACACGTATTACTACAACAATAAAGAATTTCAACTACATACGACAATAAAGTTAAAATTTCTTAAACTTTAAATGTACACTTGACTATGTCCGAATAATTTATAATTAAATTTCAATTTTTATTATTTCTCTACATTGAACTGCGGATATCTCTTTAGTAATTTATTCAATTGCTTCGTTGTAATATTTCGAACATTGGACCCAGTGATCATTTTGCCGGATTCTTCTCTCTCCTTGTTAGACTTTTTCTTGTCCTAAATAAGATCATAGTTACAAATTTTAGATTCAATCCAAAGTCGATATACATTGAAACATTATTTTTGAAATTTAAATGACATTTAGTTCCTTACCGTATACTCGCTGTAGCACTTTTCAAAGGTGGTAATTTCATTAGCACACTTTATCTCTTTGAAGTCATGTTTCTTCATGCAAGCAAACATAACAGCCATTTCCTGAAGACAGGAGACATCTGAAAATAAAAACAAACTATTTTAAAGACAGATGCAGAAACCAACCTCAGTTTATTAAGCTTTTTTGAGGAATTCGACTAGTGACCAGGAAAAAAACTCCATTTAAAAATTCTTGCGTATTTACCTGCTGATTTTGCCGACTTTCCAGACACTTCATTCCTTAATATCAGGGGCGACACTTCTTTGAAAGGTATCTTCTTTATCTCTGTTGGTTGTAGAGGAAGCCGAGTCCATTTTCTTTTCAGCAAAATTTCAGTTGTCTTCATGATTACTAGAGAAAATGAGCGATAACGGCATTCGTGGCAACTGTACTGTTGTGGTCAATGAATGCTGGCAAGTCTTAATGCAGCTATACTTACTGGTCTTAAAGGTTGGGAAATTTAACACTAAATTCTAATTTTGATTTAAGCAACGAATTCTTTTCAGTCAATTCAGTTTTCCTCAAGATCAACTCAAATTTTCAGAGTCGATAGCTGTCGCAGCCAACAACTGCACTGTTTACTGTAATCAATCATGAATCATGAATGAATTCAAAACAGTTGATCGATGGAACACAAAACACATCACAAGCCGGATTCCTTGTTGTTGTTGTGGTTGTTCTCTCTTGTTAGGCGATGTTTGCATTGCATTGGTTTCGTTCCTCGTGCTGGGGAAAACTAGACCACGTTTTTACAATGCAATGGAGGGTTTACGCCTTTACGGCCTCAGTTTCTCAGCTGAATTCACAAACTTCACGTTGTTGTGTGTGATGGAATAATAATATTATCTACATTACTGGAGATTAGTTTTAAAATTAACTACGACTTACGACTGTTCATTTTTACTTCTGTAGACACCTTGGTGTCCATATATTTTATATAACTGACTTAGTAATGACAATAGATTGGGAAGCCGACACAGCAGTTGTTTTTTAGTTTTCAGGTAAAGCGCTGTGTACTATCACTATCACTGACAGCTGTACACGGAGGTCAAAGTGTCACGAGGAATTGCAAAAGTTGAAGGTGTAGAAAAGTGGCAGCAATGAAGTATATGTCTTTGCACTGCCAAAGGCTGATTTCAAAGCTTTTACTGCAGGATTTGCACGTGGGCAACGGATTCATAAAAAATGCAAAGCAGGTTTCTATGACACACCGGTACTACACCACGGAGACGACGACAGGTATGTCTATGTCTAGGTTCTGTGCGTTTTTTCAAATTTGAATTTAATCGAATTTTGCTTGGCTAACGATGAACGAGCTAATCTTTTGTTGGTTGTTGTATTTTCAGTGGTGGATTATCAAGCTCAATCGGATGTGCCCCAAGAACAAGGTGATCCAATTCTCAGGAAAAAAAAAGTGCCATGTCCTGAGAATTCAAGGCTGATGAAGATCTCAATAATTGGTGTTCCAAATGCTGGAAAGAGTACGATCATCAATGCTCTAACGGAATATGATGTATGTACTCAGTATTCAATAATGACATTAATTATTAGCATGCAATAATTTGGTTTTTGATTTAACATATGATTTTTCGTAATGTCTTACTCGACAAGTTAGACTATTACCACGGTTGAAGAAAAGG
>JAQIXW010005304.1:0-10553 GCA_034700685.1 Willowsia buskii | reverse complement strand
TTGGTTGTTGGTATCCCCAGATACACAGGAGTTAATGCTCTGTTGGGTTTACAGTATTTGCATAAATGCCAAATTCCCGTAATTATATACATGTCTTTAATAAAAATTGGGCTTTGATGGGAATTAAAGTTGGTATCCCAAACGAAAAGCTCATTTGATGTAGTTGCAACTTTGTCTAGAATTTTGTTTGGTTTTAAGGAAAGGGCTGAACTCCAATATTTTATTATTGCCGGATCACTTCCACTGTGAATAAGAATGTCATGATGAGAAACAGAATTTATTCCCAGGTACTGATCGCCTTCTGTTTTAGGATGGATATTTAAGCTCCAAAATAATTTTCGGAAACTTCCGGGAATTATGAGATTTGGGGTCTTCATGACATTTGGGTCTATTTGGTAGAATGTTGGGTCTGATGGTGGAAAGAGATAGAAATGTGCTTCACATGTCCATGGTTTTGTGATGAGAACTCGTGCTTCATACGGGATGTCCACACACTCAAAGTCTACCCAACTGAATGGGCACCACTCAATTGAAATGTTACTTCCTGGGACTTTCTCCATAGGAAAAATTCGATTTCTGGAACTAAAAAGGGGTTTCTGCAAGACTTGGGATAATTTACTGTGTACACGGTATGTGACTTTCACTACGTCGTATCTCGAGAGCACTATTGGACTTATAGTTGAAAGTAGATCTATTCCGTCATAGTTAATTGTATGTAGTAAGCAGTGCTGGTATAGGCCTAAATATTCTACAAAATTTCTCATACGTTTATCACTATATTTAAAGCTTTTACCGTTGTAGATCGAATATTTTCGGGAAATTTCAACAAATGTTGAGTCCCGCTCAAAATACTCTGGTCGCAAACAAAACGCGAAGGGGAACAGAAAATATAAATATTTGATTGTCATTTTACGATTTTCTTCTTAAGAGATACACGTAAATGACTTGTTATGTATGAGCGACTACAAAGGTATGCTGATTTTTTAGTAGGAATTTATACAGCAAAACTGATTAATATTGTCTGGTTTTTAGTCCAGCTGTAGACAAGTAATTGGTATTTTCAGAACAGACATTTATACATGGTTTAGGGAACAATTAGTTATGAAAAAAGTTTTTAGTTCAAGCTTATTATTTTCTACACACGCATTACAAATTACGGGATAAATAATTGGAAGCTTAAATTGAGGGGTACCATTTCTGACTAAGAACTCAAAACAAAAATTAGACATACAAGATAATTTTCAACATGATGCCATACGGTAAAGGAAAGATAAATGTAGAAGATGGAAGAAAAACACAACATTCAAACAAACTATTTCACTGATATTCAAAGATATATATTGTTTATCTATCTAATTTGTTATTCATGTCCATAATTGTAAATGCGATGTAAGCACTCCAAAAAAAAAATCTTTGGACGACAACAAAAGTTCGTGTCAACTTAAAACTTATCAGTATAAGCAACAAAGAGTACATACACACTTTCCTACAAAATAATAACCTATTTTTATTTTGCTTAGCATGTTTAAAATTTTATACATTTTACTATCAACTTTATATTTTAGACAAAAACATTGAAATAGTTATAATAAGCAGTTTACCGTTATTGCAATTTGTACCTAAGTATTCCTAGAATTTTTTAACTTTTAACAAAACAGTCTATAGAAAAACGACGCAAAATGTCATTAAAAATATTACACATTTATATATATTTAATAAATCTATTCTGTAAGAAGTAGGATATTTACTGTCATATTATTCACCGATGCTAAGCAAACCTAACGAGTCAACTTTGCATCAAAGTTGACCGAGCCAAATTTCACTTTGATCGGACCGTAACTTTAAAAATATCTACAGCACAACTTTTGATCTCGAAATTAAACCAATTCTTTCAAAGTGCCATCAAACCAAACTGTTGGAAAATGTATGATCTCAAGCTCGAGCTTTAAATTGGATCTGTGATGTAAATTCTGCCGTGACTTGACAACGATTTAACGATATTATACCTACATCTGCTTTGTTGATCCGACAAAAAATATTGAGACGTTTCGTATCAGCTTAGATTAGTAGGATGGAAAAAGCGTGAAAACATGCGTCACATTCTGTGTTGCAAGCCTAAGCGAGAAATTTGAGTAAAAAGAACGCTTAAGTATGATATAGATTATGTACATATACAAAAAAGAGTATTGATTAAAGTTTATTGATTTATTGGTTGCAAATTTGAGTAGCTTATAGGATCTTCTGGAGATGAACAAATTTTTGATATATATTACCGAAATATTTTTTTCTTCAAAATCAATTATAAAGATGTTATGATTATGTGCAGAGAACTATTGTTCGTATTTATTTTTATTCTGACTATCTATATTAGTAGATAAATGAAATTAGAAAACAAGGTATGAATAAGTAAATCAATATTTTTGCTTCTAAAACTTTTTTACAGCATCAAATAAACTAAACAATTAAAACTTTAGTGTGAGTTGCTATATATTACTAGCATTAGTTATTATAGAAATTTTTTGTTTCAACTTATTATTTTGTGCACACGAAAAATAAATTACTGAGTCGGCAAAATTTAACAAACTCAAAACTGAGAGAGGCATAATTAATATTTTAATGTTATAATTTTATTTTAATTTAATAATATTTAAATTTCAACACATTAAAAGCATTGTCAATAATTTGTAAACCTCAACTTATCTTACACGGTCAAATTTTTACACAAGTATTTAGTATTTTTTCAAAGCGAGACTTTTCCTAAATGTTTAAACGAAACATTCAAAATTCGTGTACAGTTACATGCTAGAAGTCGTTTTTTGTTTTTTATTAAGAATATAATCATAATTCGTAGAAACTAAATAACTAACAGTAAGTTAGCAATGTTAATAACAATATCATCACAAATATTCATACCTACTTTTGCCGTAGCTATACCATAAGGTCCTAAGTGAAAACCTATGAATGGAGCTGCTTTAACCAACCTTCTTGCAATTTTATCCCTTAGATATCTTTTCCAGAAACCTCTGAATTTCAATCCATTACTGTACGGCATTTCAGAAATATATGTCAGAAAAATAGCAACACAAAAACAACTAAAAGTCGAGATTGGCATACACAAATACAGCAAAGTAGGTAAACTACTAAATCGCGAAAATGTCAAAAATCCAGTGCATGATGCTATAATTACACCCAAAAATATTAAACTTTGCATCATAAGACGACTTACTATATTTGCAATTATAATTAGAATTCTTGAAATTTGAAAGCGTTTGTAAAAAATATGAAATTGATTTAGCTGCTTAGCGCCAATTATGGAATTATATATATTCATATTCTCAGGACACAACTTGTTCGTATATATTACAAGCCCTTCTACAAACGCAGCACAGAAGGTGATTAGGGACACTACCGAAAATGCTCCGTAACCTATTCCAGTCAAGTAGAAAAAAGAACCAAGCAATTTAGCTGGTAATGTTGTTCCAAAAGCGAGTTGAGCAGGTTCATATGTTATAGCGAATGGGAGAGCCATGAATGCAACGGGAACAAACATGATCGAAGCAGTAAATGCGTAGACACTAAATTCAAGTATCTTTCCCCTCTTGTCAGGAATTTCTGAATCAGGGACAAGCGTCATTCGTTGATTTTGTACAAATCGTATATCAGCGCAGTGCACAAAGCCGGAGTAAATGATGATCATCATCATAACAACTGCGCATAACATCATTAACATAATTACAGGCTCGTCTAAATGATAAACTGTGTAAGATTTGAATTCGGCAAGCAAATACTGCAAGTGAAACAATATAAGAAGTAACCCAATGCCAAGTACAGAGTAGACGTAAAACCTGAAAAACATGGTTACAGGTTTACTGAATTTCGGATTTTCCAGCAATACATTATCCGATTTATGTACTATTGTTGGCTGAGGAACTAAAGGATCAAACAAACGGTGAACTTTACAGGTACCTTGGGAAAGCGACATAATGACTAGTACAGAGCTAAACAATAGGACTGTTCAAGAGTCAACGACAAACGCTTCTGTGATTTGGTAATAATTCTTTTACAAGAAATGTAGGTAAGAAAGAGAAATAACCAGTTTTTTATGGAGAACTAGGACCAGACTTGAAGATGGTTTGAGCAGCAAAAGCTTAATATTTTTGAATGTCAAGCCTTATGACAAAATTATTTTTAGACTGGTTAATTTTTATCTTAA
This sequence comes from Willowsia buskii, assembly GCA_034700685.1. NCBI lineage: Eukaryota > Metazoa > Arthropoda > Collembola > Entomobryomorpha > Entomobryidae > Willowsia > Willowsia buskii. Next base: position 6,340 of record JAQIXW010005304.1, on the reverse strand, counting down.
ATCTTCAATTAAAATAAGCTTGAGTTATATTTTGTGATAAATTAAAATTGATAACTTCGTCCACTGAAAAATATTTGATTTTTATGGCGCCATACGATAACCTTAAGCTCAAAACATGGCATAAGAGGCTACAATATAATTGAAAGTAAAAAAAAATTACATCCAATTTCCAACAAGCCTGGATATTTAGACGACATTTAAATGTCTCAAGACGTCTAATTTTAGCCCACACATGTTTTTCTGGGAGATCATTTAGATTCGTATTTTTTAAAGAAAAGTAATTAAAGTTGCTGGACAAGCAACTATATTAAGTTGCAGATCTAATTAACCAAGATTTTAATAAAGAGACGATGTTCGATGTCAAAGAATTAGTCGCGTCAAAGTGAAATGCGAGATAAGTGGGAGAATGTGATGAAAATGTGTAACGGGATGTCTGCGACATCTCGGAATAAAGTGTCGGAGCCGAGCTCTGGCAGGACCACAAACGCAATTAAAATGGCTGAATTTGATAAATATTTACTTCGAAATGTAACTACTACTATTGATTTAGACCTTGAATAAGATTGAGAAGCTTGATAAAATTACATCCTACATTATCTGAAATAGCACGCACCTGGAAATTTGTGAGTTGCTCGGCCGATAGTACATTTTTGTACCACGTTTTATTTACTTTTATTTGATATGCCAGTTTTGACTTTTATTCTCTAAGTATTATTACAATCAGTATGTCAAGCATTAGTTATTTTACTATACTAAAAACACTAAATATAATTAGCGTATTTACATGATTTAAAAAAATGAGTTCAAGTACTGAGCCCTCCCTCATAGCAGTGGATCGTTCATACAAAAATCAGAACTTTTATGGGTGCCGTGCATGTGGCACGACTTCATAATTTCGGCCAATTTTCATGATGCTTGCAATGAAAGTTGCATCATCAGCATTTAAACGGCACCATAACAAGCTACCAAGCGATCTATCATGTGTAGCTTGTTATGGTGCCGTTCAAATTCTGATGTTGCAACTTTCATTGCAAGCATCATGAAAATTGGCCAAAATTATGAAGTCGTGTCACATGCACGGCACCCATAAAAGTTCTGATTTTTGTATGAACGATCCACTGCTATGAGGGAGGGCTCAGTAGAATTCGCAAACAGTTTGTTGTTGTAAAATTCATCTTTTAAATCCCATACAATGACCTGTTTATACTGAATTCCAATCTTATTTGAAATTGTTTCTTCAGAAGTAACAAGCTAAGAGTTTGATCAATCACAAAATCCAGTATATTCAGTGGAGTCATCCCGACCAAGTAGTTAGTCCCTCCGAAATAAATTCTCAATAAGGGACAAGATCTGAGCCAGGCTTGCAAGGAGAATTAGGACGCGAATTGTAGATATTTTCTGTAGCAAAATGTATTTTTGGGCATGCCAAGCCTTATGACAAACTTGTTTTTAGACTGTTGAGCTTAAATTTTAATTTAAAATCGTAAATTAAAATAAACTTGAGTTAAATATTCTGATAAATAAAAATCGATAACTTGGTCTAATGAAAAAAATTCAATTATTTTTCTGACCTGATAAGACCTTGTCCAAAGCTGCAACATAGATAATCGTGAAAAAATATTTGTTTTTAGTATTTGTCTATAATTTTTGTATGTTTGATAAATTGTTTTTCTTTTTTGAGCATAATTACCTTTTCTAAGGAAAAATATTTTTCGTCTTGCTCTTTTATCACACATGAAAGCAATTAGAGAAAACTATTAATAGAAAAGATGTAGTGAGCTTAAAAATAAGAGATAACTTCGAATCAACTTTAAAAAAAGCATTTGCCAAGAAAAATCAAAAATAAGAATTGGGAATGCAATGTATTTCAGTTGAACCCATTTTCTTGTTTCAATTTATTATAATAATATATACTTCTTATAATAAAATCATTAGAAATGCTGATAGTTTCTGTATGCGGAAAAGACTAGGATTCCATAAATAAATTTTATAAACAAATAGTAAGGTAAATACACACTCACTAGGGAACCTTCCGAGGTGTCACAAGCTCCTGGTATCGAGACTATATTAATCTTGTAGAGTTTCTTACGCTGATTTTAATGCATTTAAAATTTTGCTGCGGAAATGAAATTTGCAGTTTTTACAGCAGTTTTTGTGTAGCTGTGTATGCTGTCTGCAAACCTTATACACCAATAAGGCTAGGCTGTTTTCATGATCCATTGTCAACAACAAGCACAAAATAACCTCAGCAAAATTTTAAATGCATTAAAATCAGCGTAAAAAACTCTACAAGATACATGTTGTCTCGATACCAGGAGCTCGTGACACCTGGGAAGGTTCCCTAGTCAGCCACGCCATTTCTATATTTACTTGGTTTTCAAAAAGTTTATGAATTTGTAAGGAAAGAATTAAATTTTTGAACGAAAAGGAAATCTTTGCGTATGATATATTGATGCACGTAGACTATGTGTGTCTTAATACTGAATAATTAATTTGACTAGTTGTATTATTACTTTCATTCTTACGAACTATATAAGTATTGCATGTACCAGGAAAACAAGATATATTTATTTCAGATTTCAATAAGAGTTAATAAATCTGTCAGACAAGAACTGCTATTTGTTAAATATTTTTGACAATAGAAATAGAATATTCAATTATAAGCTTATTTGCGTTAATAGGGTGTCACCCAAGTCACATCTTTTTTACAAGTACTTATTAAATATTTGACAAATTTGGGTAAAGCACATATAATCTTTCTCAACAACATAAAAATGTATTTTAACATAGTAAGAATATTAAGTGACTTCAGTTTGCATAAAGTGCAACAAATTTCAAATACAAACAGACAACAAGAAAGGAACAACCCAACCAATAACATTACAAAGATCGCTTGTATATTTCCATACATATCCGGTGCTTTTAATTCGCCACTGCTTCCAAACCCAATAGAAAATTTGCTACTCCGCATAATCACACTTACCCACCAATTAATTATATTTGACTCCGTCACAGAATACAAACGCCTTATCACATTTGGATGTACAATACCTCTTATATCAAATCCAATCGAAGTATTTACATACGTTTCTGTTCCCACAAACACATATTTAGATACCTCCATTCGCTGAAGTTTTCTTCCAATTCTATTACAATCATAACTGGTGCATATGAGCGCCGTTTTGTTACAAGTCTTCAGAAACTCAAACAGCTTTTCCTCTTCTTCCTTTTGAACTACTTTTTCTAATTCCCCAAAATACTTCTCTATTCGTTCATGATTGAATTTCTCATATTCTGTAAAGTTCGGCCAAGTATAATTTAAAGCTTCAAAAGCAATCTGGGGCAATTCCGGATGCAAACCAGAATTGTTGTACATATTTTCATAAAACTTATGATACATATTTTCGTACATTACAGAGCCCACCTCATAAAACCAATAACCTCTCGATCTAAGACGATGTCTGTCTTGCCAATCGAGTCCAAACTTTTCAGGGTAGCCTCTAAACACAGGCCCCCAGTTTAGCCTAATCTTCCCAATACTTACTCTAAAGTTATCAACTCTCGTGAGAACAGTAAAATTATCACGAGTCAACTCGGAAAACATTGTGTACGGCACAGGGAGCCTAGGTTGAAGTAGATTATAAACGTTAGTATTTTTATATGCATTGCTTATCACCAAAACTGCTAAAAGGTACGCTAGTCCAACAAATCGAATTTTTAAATCTTCCAGTAAGGTCCCTCTAAAGGGATCTCCTTGTTCTAAGAGACCTCGTAGTACCATCACTATATATTCTGTATATGGTAATTTCACCTCTTTAGGGGCAAACAGCTTACAAAATAGTGCGACAACTAATAAAGAACCAATAATAAAAGGCCATACAGCAACTTGATAAACATTCACAAATTCTTGAATTGCCATTGCTTCATTTTCATTTCGGCCCCCACAACTTACAAATTTTAAGTCACTACTTGTAACATCAGGACATACAAAAGAATCTGGGGTTGTATAGTTCGAAGGAAACTGATGTGTACGCACTTGATTGTGTAAATTCTCTTCTAAAACAAAATTCTTTAAATTTTTTATTTTCCCGTTTGAACAGACTTTGTCTCGGTAAATGCCAACCGGATATGTAAAGTTTTTTAAGATGGACATCCACAGAGACACAATTCCATGTAAAAGCTTATCCTCTGGTTTTTTAAATGGCAGTGAAATAAAGCTGGGATATTTGGATACTGGCCATAAATAGTTTTCGCAGAGTTTAAAGTGGTCGTGGATGTTATGATGTGGTAATTTTAAACCTTGAATATACCAAATTGCATTGAATTTTTCTTTTGGCGATGGAAAAAGTGTTTTTGCCAAAAATAAATGTGTATCTGTACGAAAATAGTATTTGTCAAGTTTTGTGACGATATGTTGAAATAAGGTAATTGAGTAGATTTTTGCAATGGGAAAATATGTCAGATATTTTGAATCTATAACTGGCTGTGAGTCAAGTATTGCGACTGAATGTATTTGATTTTGAATTCGTAACGAAATACTATGATGGTCTGGTAACCTGCGGTTACTAACGACAAATTGTTGGAATATTTTAGATTTCCATTTTTTCTCAAACGTGAGTTTCTCCTCTATGAGAAGATGTAATTTGTTGACTTTTGTTGAACCTGGAGTTAGATGCCAGTTATCAAATTCATGTTCACTCGGAGAATTTGTAGAGTGAAATCTGAATGTTTGGAAAGGAGCTACTTTATATTCTACATACTCTACTGGTAGGAATAAGGCTAGTTGTATCTCACAATTCCATGGCTTACTTTTTAAAGAGACGCTTAGAAAGTCTAACTCCACGCAAGAGGCATATGATATCATGTCTTCGTAAGAAAATATTTTACCTCTGTAAGTATACGGATGTCCAGGGCATTTGATTTCTTCCACGGTCCGGGTATTGCTATACTTTGTAACAAAAGTTGCACTTAAAATAGATTTGTTCTTTGTAAACGGATCGATTATGCCGTTTGGTAGCCAGAGAATGTACTTTTTGTCAGGTGGCTCAAACGCGTAGGTATCCACCGTATTGCTGAGGGCCACAGGAATAGAATGTCTGATAACTAGTGGGTATTGGAATGCAGCTATATTGGCACCCTTATAGTTGTCAAGTACAATGTGGCATGGAATATTTTGACTTATGATTTCTTCGAAGATTTTTTCCAGATTTACAGTGACCGATGATTTGGTATTTATGATTTTCATGGATTTTAGTCTTATGTTTTCTACGAGAAGTGAGTCGTTTCCATTTATATTAATTCTCTTTTCGATTTTCCATTGAGCCACTCTTGTTGCTGAGCCTCTATTTCTTGGCATATATTTTGCTTGAGACACATTAAAGAATATAGAAAATATCACTAATATCTTGATCAAATGTTTTGAAGACGGTTTCATCTCAAAGTTATGGGGAGTCACAAAGAATCTCCAAATAGAAAATTCCATTTTTTTGTTTTCAGAAAACTCACTGTTGATATTTGTCGAATCAGTATCGTTCGCCAATTTATAAAAGTTCAGAAATGTTTTGAACTAAACGACGAGGTATTTTTCAAATTTCAAATGTAAATCTGCCATGATTTTTTTTCATTTACAAATAAAAGTAATGTTTAAGGCGCCTTTATGCTTAATTTCCTGCTGTAACAACGAATAACAGGAAACTGCGCAGATTAATATTCTGGATTTTGTGTAGTTAGTAATTACTAACTACAAACTATCAAATACCTAATTGTCAAGTACCTCAAGAGAAATTAAGTTTCTTAGAAATTTAGTTTTTTAAAACATCAGTCAGTGATAGCAATGTCTAGCAGAGTTTCAAAAAATTTCCAACATAAAATAAAGCATGAAAAAGTAGAATTGTATTTACTTTAAAACATAAAATTTTTATAACGACAAATAACTCTCTCAAAGCGTAGAACAGACTTATATGATAGCATTTGAGAAAAATGCTAATGAAACTACCTGAAATAATCGATTAAATTTTTAAAGTTCTTAAATAATCTAGAAGCATTTAACACGTGCACTATAAGCCTTACAAAAACACACATTGAATACGAAGTTATATATACAGGATTTTGCTGTTATAACATTAAGTCATAGAGAAAGTACAGATGATGGGTATTTCCTGGTTTTACATATTAATTTTGACATATATATAATACATATAATAACCTTACATTATTACAACAGTGTCTTGGCTTTTTACCAAAAATACCTACGGGTCTCCGCGTTATACAACAGAAGTTGGTCACATAATATTTTTTTCAATTAAGCGAACGCTTATATATAAATGTTTTATACTAATTA
>JAQIXW010005303.1:0-10556 GCA_034700685.1 Willowsia buskii | reverse complement strand
ACATTCGAAGACGATTTTCCCGTCGTCATAAGGAGTGTTCCCGCTTTGAAAATAGTACTCTACACCGTTTTTGGAGAAGAAGGTGTAAAGCTTCAACATTTGGTTGTGTGCAACGGTTACTGCTCTATCTCTGGGACAAACATACACACAGACAAACTTTTCATAAGTTTACTTTTACGTTCAATAAATCTCCATAAACATGTCTTCAGAGTTTCCAACATGCAAAATCTCGACGTTCTTATTTTTCCGGAATTTGATAATTACTTTCCTGCACCGGTTTATAATGTTCATGGAAATTTGGGATGTCAATGTCTCCATCACTTTCTGCTCCTTAAGCTGTGTACAAAGGAAATTCAAATGGTACTTCTACTTTCAACAGAACACAATATGACATTTAACATTTTCCCTTCAAATCAGGATGTATCGTTTTCTGAGATTGACAGTAGTGTAAATGGTCAACTTTTTGTTCTGGATATTCAAACGAAAAGTTATAAAAGAAGCATTTTAGAAATTTATCACAGAATTACAGGAATTCGGTTTACAAGAAATTTAGCTCACTATGTGATCTATTGTCAAAATCATGTTAAAGATAAACAAAACCAAAATATCAACTTCTCGGTTTGGTCAACTCCATATTCATCGGATATTTGGCTTCTAATTCTAGCAACTGTTTATTGCTGCATATTTGGATTACGATTGAAATTAAAAGGAAAATTTGGAGCACATACTGTTTTGGACATGATTGGAATGCTGATCGGCAGCTTTGTTCCGTTCACTGCTAATAAAACATTTGTTTCTATTCTAATTCAGCTTTTTGGAATGTACATATGTTCCCTTTACGGAAATGAACTATTAAGCATATTAACGATTCCCGATACTGCTCCTCATTTTAGTAAATTGGTTGACATTTTCAATGCAGGCTACAAAATTCTATGGAGCACATACATGGCAAGTCCATGGATAATCTTTAATGACGAGTTTAAATCATTGGAAATCTTAGAAAGCCTTAACAACAGTTTCCATTTGATAAGCGAAGATCTTGAGCCCTCTGTCTCTGCAAGGTTTCTGACAAAAAATTATATGCGCTTGGTCCATACAGGATTTATGGAAACTTTGCTTACTATTAAGGATCATGTTGTTAGAATGCACGATGAAGAAACCACGCATTGTTACAAATTGCCAGAACCGTTGACTTCAAGGATGTATTATGTTGAGGCATACGCTGTAAATAGATACTGGCTACTTGAGACATTTGCTAAAGTTGTTGAAAGTGGAATAATGAAGATTTGGGGAGAGTGGGCAAGCTTGGTCTACCGGCATTCTATGAAAATCGAAATTGAAGACCCAAATCCAAATAAGATGGTTCTATCAGGACAACGAATAGACTTGGCAGATTTTCTAGCCATAATTTGTTTTATGAGTGTTTGTTATTTAGCTAGTTTACTAAGATTTATTTATGAGCGGCTAAACGCGGGCAACAGGAAAACTTAAGTGCAGCTATTCTACGTCATATTACCTCTAAATTTTAGATGCATAATTATCAATTTATATTATGAATGGAATCTTTCACCTAAGCTAAGGCACAATTTTTAACTGCATCTTAAACTCTAAATTTAAGCTAAATTATTTATTTGACGAGGAATCTTTCGTATTATAGATGTTTTTGAACATTTACACCTTTAACACAAAATTTTATATCGTTATAACAAGCAATTAAACAGTGCGTATATGCGAAATAAACATGGGTATATAGGTTTCCGGCTCCGTGAACATGCGGGAATTTGCCAATCTAAAAATGACGCATTTTCATAACCGCCAATCTGATTTTTGTGGTTGATTTTCATCACCTATCTGACAAATTTGAGGATAGTAAGATTCCAGTTCCAGTCGATAGAGCATTCAATTCTTTACATCTTGGCGCATCATAGTTCTACAGTTTATTGGTTTCTTTGTGTTCATTTTTTAAAATTCATATTTATGTCGAATAATTGGAGCTGATCTATTTGTATATTCCTGTTTTCTCCATTTATAATACGAACGTAAAGAGAACTCTTTATGGATGATTCTAATCAGTTACGAGATTGAAGGCATATTATAAAATATGTCACAATCACAGTTCCAACCTATGAATTCAAAATCCAAACCAAAAAAATATTGAAACCCAAGTTTAAAATCATTAACATTTAAGAAGTAAAACCAATATTTATATGTACAACATACGTTCCATAGCAGAGAATATCTTATAGTAAATGTATTGCTGCCCTGTAGGCCAATTTCCCGATTTCGGATCCTTCCAAGGACAATGTGCACTTCATCCATTTGAAGACCTTGTCGGTTTTCAGCTATATCAATCCAATCTATTATCGAATCCAGCTATTTCACATAAAACAAGGTTATTGATAATCATGTAATTTAAGTATCTATATTTAATATGGTTTTAAAATTTTACCTTTTTACAAACATCCGCTGCAAAAAAGAATATACAGCAAATTGTCATCATAAAGAACAATTTTAGCACTTTGTCAGTGACAAAACTGGTTACAAGCACTTTATCCAAACCACATGACAAATACATCAACCCGTAAGCCATATATATTGTAAGCATTGTACCAAAAACATCGTTTATTTTATCACATAAATCGTAAATTAAATAATAACTTTCCAAAATACTCTCCCAACTTAACTTATCATGTCTTAAAATAGCTCGATTCCTGTTTCTATTATTTGATGAAACAATTAAAACCTGTGGCGAATTTGAAATCACTTGTTTTTTATAACGGTAATTATTTATATCCTTTTTAATCGCATTTGATAAATCGTTTGCTGCTGTCCATACTGTTAGCATAGCAATTAAAAGACATAAGTCAGCGAAAAATGCAGTGAAACTGTATTGCACTTTGCCGACAATATACGCACCTCCCAACAAATAATCTATAGTTGTAAGGTTAACAGAATCTGTTGTATTGTTGGTTCCAAAAGTGCTTTTGCTTATAAAAAACATGTAGCGAGCAGATGAAACGAGTTTTTTATTCCATACAAGATTACTCCACGTAGAAGAAGTATCAAGCACAGCATCCATTAGGACAAAATATACTGAAGCAAGCGAATCCTGCACTAGTAAACTTGCGAAGTATTTCAAAATACATCACCGGACTTATTTTATTCTTGTCAGAAGCATTTAAATATGCTAAAACCGCTTTTCGTGCATTTGCCACAATGTGAAGCAGTGCCAATGCATTGGATACTATGTAAATGGGCAGGAGAAACCGTGATCTCTTTATTTTAAAATTTCCACTTGAATCTCGATCGCGGATAATGTGAAAGGAGCTACATAAAATGTAGTAGGCAAACTTAAAGTAAACTAAAAACATATTTGATAAAGTATGCGGTTGTGTGATAATAATGTTGAATTGATAGGTCAAGAAAATCTTGCTCTTTATGTAGCGTCTTATGACAAACCACTGGGCTCAAGGCTTGCATTGAGTCGATGCTCCTCCTACATGTGTTAAAATAACCATGGTGTCATAATTTGTTTTGGTAGTAGTCAAAACAACTTTAATTAAACTGTATAAGCTTTCACGTGTTTACTAAAACATGGACATAATGAACTACTTTGACATATCGTAATAACCGTTATAACATCAATAAACATCATTATACTCTTGTTTGTCAGAGGAAACGAGCGACATATATTCAATCGATCAAATGAGCCACAAACTAGGGCCGTATATTTCATGTGCGAGCGCTCATAAGCTTCATTACCAATGCAATTAAGAATAACTATGTTTAGATATTGGTTTATTGTAGCTCAGTTGTGTTTTTTTTGCTTGAGCACCACATCATATAACAAGTCGCAATTTACAAGTATAGGGAAAGATAATGATTTTTCTTAAGATGATAAATAAGTACTAAGACTACTGCCTTTGTGAACCAAAATATTCATTTTACTTTGAAATGTTCCCAAAGTTTTATTTTTGTTTTTTATTTTATTATCATTGTAAATCAACCTCATTTTTGCAAATGACTTTTAAAGAAATATTTAAATTTCCAGTTTTACAACTCATTTTTTCCTTTCGACTTCTTCTTTCCACACTTTCCATACCTTAGTCCTGTGAAATGTTCTCTTTTGTATCCCAGAGACTCAACGTGATCATAAATCTGCTTGACAGTCTCCTCCGGAAGCCTTTTCACTGTACTCATAACGCCCCAAGTCATCTCCTCCCCATGCATGCAGCAAGCAGCAATCGCAAATGACTTGTTATCAGTTAATGTTGTGTAGCATTTTCCAACTAAATTACAAATGTTTTCATTAGTAAAATATAATGTTAATTTAAATGTCACGTTTCTTAAGGATTACGAAATTTCAATTAAATATACCATTTTCTGGTGTCTCTTCAAGGTGAAACTCATATACTTCCATTCCCTTAATTGGCTTCATCACATACGACTTTTTAATGCCTCCAAAGGCGTCTGCTATGAACTTTCCATTCTCAATAGTAAAAGTAGGGCAGTAGTCGTAATAAAGCTCGTCCTCACGCAAATCTTGAGCATTTTTCCCAGATATTTCCATCCCAGTCGTGTAAAGGTCGTAGCGGCTCATCACAGGATAGTACCATTTTGGTGTGGACATTACCTGCAATTATCAAATATTTTATGCCATTATAATTCTCACATAAGAAATGTGAAATATTTGAAATAAGTAGGCTTTAAAATATTTAAGGTATTAAAGTACCCAGGCAAGGTCCAACGGAACAGTTTGTTTTATTTCGAAACAAGACTCCTTGGTACTTTCAAAATTGATTGCGAATAGTGAAAGTGGCTGTGACAGTAGCAGTACCACTGCACTTAAAAGAAATTTCCTAAAATTTCCCATCTTTCTGATGCACACAGTCGAATACTTTTTTCACTGCTATGAGCTAAGTGACTCAAGTGAAAATGATCAAAGTTGTGAATAATTAGTGGTCAATTATACTCAACTTCAAGTAAGTCGTTTCTATGCAAAATACGTTGCAGATTTATAGTAAGGTGTTATCACAGTGTCGTGTTATCAAGAGATAAGCGTGATCAAAAAAGTTGAAGGTCAAAAGTAAATATTGAATCATGTTGATCGTGTATCCATGTGTGTAAAAACTGATTAAACAGTACAGTGTGAGCCCAATTGTACAGATTATATTGCTAATGTTATTATTGGGTTGCATTGAGTAATAGGTCTGGTTGATGTCAGTTTAGATTGATGCCACAGTACATTGTCAGAATGAAGGAATGAATGAATGATATGGAGTATTCATAATTGGCTTTTTGGTGTGCACACTTACTGTTACCAATCATGTATGGTTTCATATTGCATTGCTCAGACTTGTACTTTAAGTAAAAAAGGAATCAGAGATAAAAAATCTGGTGTATTCCTGATCAATCGCATTGAAGCTAAACTTGCGTGCGAAATAAATCTCAGTTTACATTAAATTTAGAGGTCAAAATGAATAATAAGTTGGATTTATTGTCGATAATATCCTCGAAAGGCAAATTACATTATCTTGACAAAAAAGTCTTAATATGAACATAGTCAGGTAAATATTGGTAGAAGTTTTTGCATTATTTTAGTACAATTATTATCAATCATTTAAATAGTTTCCGCTACAAATTTTATAACATCATCAATACATGAGTAAAATAAATAAAATAAAATTATAAAATAAGCTTGTGCAAGCTTGTCAAAATCATATAGCTCGTCCTGCAAATATTTTGAACGACTTGCTTTTGAAGGAATTCTTGTGCTTTCTCATTTATTAATCTGTGAAATTTACTTGGGATACGCAAAAAGAGTACAAGAGCTCGCATGGGTGTTAAAATGTTTTGTAAAACTGTTGTAAAAATTTCTATGTTATCAGTAGTGAAGCAATAAAAGCCTTATCAGTCAGATGACACAGCATTATGTGCATGACTTCACTGCAAGATACTACGTTTGTTTTACGTGTTTTGACAGTAATTGCGTCTTGTTAAAGGTTACGGGCGTAATAAAAAACTCACATGTTATATGAAATCATGTTTCACTTATATTCAACGAAATTTATAAATTGTCACTCAAATCCAGTTCACACAGATGTATTTAGTTCAATGCTTCTTGTATCTATATAAATAAATATAAAGTAAGACGAGTATTCTGGAAAGAAGGTTAGTTATTACATTACGTAATATTTGTAAATTTGATTTTTATAAAGTTTCTCAATAAATTGTGTACTTTTTCTCCCTAGAAATAACACATTTATTCAACATATCAGTAAAAAACATGAGTGCACTAGCCGACACAGCAATTTCTGCTGTAGTATCGACCCTAGGAATGGTCTTTGGAATGGGACTTCTGTGTTTAGTCTACATGTATATGAAGTATACAAGCAGAAAGAATGCTAAAGTTGGACAAAATAATTTCTCAATAGATTCTGGAATCTCTGATGTGCCACAAATTACTGCAATATCTGTTGAAAATGGAACGACTAGTCAGATAACAGAAGACAATTCACCTCCCGAGTATACCCAAGTTGTTCGAGGAGAAAACAACATTTCTTGTAAGGATTACAAAACTCAAGAAATATCATTACCACCATCGTATAGTTCTTTATTTAGCTGAAAATATACTGTTACATTTATATATAAACATATTGAGTTTCGTATTACATGTTGTTGGACAGGATATTAGATATTAAAGTTTTTGTAATTATTATCTTAACTACAATAAAGTGAGCTACATAACTAACATAAATAGAATATACATTTGGAACAATTTTTTATTCGTTTACATAAGCAACACGTCAATAATTGTCCCCTCAAGAGAATAAAACCACCAAGTGACAAATTCATCACTTAAAGTCATCAAAAATCCATACTTTACTCGAATTACGGAAAGTGAAACAGCACATTTATGAATAATTTTATTTTTCCGGCAACGTCTCTTAGCAAGCACCATTTGGCTTACTAATCTATGAACCCAAAGAATATTTTCAGCCTGTGAAACAGTTGAGCACAGCACTGGTATAATCACCATTGCAGCAAATAATCCAGTAAGGGTATAAATACACGCTACCATAAACAACGGCGATCTCATATCAATTTTTTCTTTCACACAAATCCACAGTCCAGCAATAATTCCCCAAAAACAAAAGCTGCCTGAGAGCCAAATAATTTTGAGCAAATGGCTCAACTTTCTTGTACCATAACGAAATCGAATAATAATTTGCACGGAAATTGTAAATGTCAAATGCTGCACTAAATTTCGAGCAATTAATTAAATGGGTGCATCGCAAAATTAGAACGTAAGTTATCAAAAGGAAAAACACAAAATATCGAACAATGTAATTATAAAGAAACGCATTTTTGCAGCCACCTTAATAATTGCATATGTTCTGATTTCTGGATTTGGGAGAAACTTCTCCATTAAAAAATATACGCCGTCAAGATTGCCTGTGATTGCCGCTAGTCCGCATAAGAATGGGAAAATAGGACTGGGAATTAGTCCCAATATCACTACTGGCCGTATAAACTCACTTCTAAAATTTTGTTGGTTCAAATTTTCATATTTATATTTTCTCGAAAGTCGATTGCAAAGCACAATAAATTCGTTAAACAAGAGGACCATTCTAGTTGTGTAGGTTAAATATTGTAAATACGACACAAAAACCACCGCCACAGACAAGGTGATTTGCACAAGAACGTTAATTCCCAAATATGATATTTTCGGGTTTACGAAACGGTATTCCAAAATCACCCACATATTTATTAATGCATTCAGTATTCCGGAAGTGAAAGTTGCCAACATTGAGCTTTTAGTGATAGATGATGTGTTGTATTCGAGTTTTGTGAAGGATTTATTCCAACGAACTGGGAATCCTGCGGAACTGACCACGAGATCAGTTATTATTACACCTTTTGAGACGTCACTCTTCGTCCTGGAGATCAACCTTCGAGCTTTGCTCAGGCTGTTTTTCTGTTTTTTTCGTTTTCTGAGAGAAGTTTTTGTTTTGGATATCCTGTCTGTCCGTGAGCACGATTTCCCGAATGCGGAAACTCCTTGACAAATCAACATTAAAAGCACACAGGTAACAAGGAATATCCCACTTTATTATCTGCCACGAGATGTTGGTGCTTCCTCGTTTATCAATCTGTGAAATTTATTCGTAGTAAGCAAAAATATCTCGCTCTTAGACCTTGCATTGACATTTTGTGTACTTTAAAACAGCGATGAGATAACATGGGTGTTATAATGTTTTGTAAAACTGTTGTTATAAATTTATATGTTATCAGTAATGAAACAATAAAAGCCCTATCAGTCAACAGTCAGGTGACACAGCTTGTGTTACTCAAAAGTTTACTGGTGTAAAAACAAAATCACATGTTATGTAGCCGTGTTTCGCACATGTTATTCAAAATGTTCTAATTGTTAATTAAATCCATTTCATATAAAAGACCGAATTTAATGTTTTTTTATGAAGATAATTCCAAAAGTTTTAGATAGCCGTTTTAGAAGTTATTACACTACGTAATATTTGTAAAATTGATTTCTATATAATTTACGTACAAATTGTTCATATTTGCTTTCTAACATTATCAAATTTTTCAGCAATAATCTGATAAACCATGGGTAAACCAGTCGACACTGCAGTTTCAGCTGTAGTAGCGACGGTGGGAATGGTCTTTGCTATGGGACTTCTCTTTTTAATCTTTATGTACGCATGCCGAGAGAATGCTAAAGTTGGACAAATTAGTTCCCAAATTCCTTCTGAAATTAGTGACGTGCACAGATTACCACAGTATCTCTTGAAAATGGAACGACTAGTCAGATAGCGGAAGACATTTTACCACCGGAATATTCCCAGGTCATTCGAGAAGAGGACAATATTTCTTTTAAAGTTAACAAAACTCAGAAAACTGAGTTACCACCATCGTATAGCTCTTTATTTAGTTGAAAAAATACTAGTTTTGTAGGACAATGACTCAAGTCTTAAAATAAGGCAGATATTAGATATTAAAGTTTTATATTTATTTTAGTAATTACATTTAAATAGTGAGTTACATAACTAATTTCAATTTAGCATGCTTTAGAAAAAGTGAATATTTAAAGATAACGTGTATTTAAAATCTATATCCTACTACTTTGCAGTAAATTGGTTAATAATATATATTATCTGGGCATTATACTCAAACGGTTTGTTTTGATTCATATTTTTGTATAGTCAATAAAGCAAAAAGCAATTTCAAAAACAGAAGTTGCCTATAAGCCAAATCATTTTCTGAGCAAATGGTTCAACTTATTTGTATTTACCATGACGAAATCGCAACATAGTTTATACGAAAACTGCAAATGCCAAAATGCTCCACTAAATTACATATTTTCATTTTTATTAACAAAATTACTTTATTTTATTTTAAAATCCCCCTAATATTTAGTTTTGTTCATTAGAAATGCTTAAAATCCACCTGATTTTTGCAAATTACTTTAAATTCATACTAAAATTCGAGTTGCTTGAAAGAAAGTCGAAAAACCAAGCTTGCTTGTTTGCAAAGTTTTTGCTCAAGTACTACAAAACGGTTCCTTTCAAACTTAGCTACAAGAGCTTGAGCAGCTCTTTACCGATTTTTGTGATTTAGGTGTCAAACGATAGCTAATTAAAAGTTTTAATTGGACCTTTCTCAAAATTTTGAATTTTGACCTGCAGCCATATTTATGAGACTTTCTCTAAATTTGCAAAAAATTCGCCAAGAGTTTTAAATATCCTGTCAAGCGCAGTAGGTTTCTCAGTTTGAGTTCAAACTTGCAGTATCAGTACCAAATTGCACAGGCTTCAAAATGGAAGTATCATGACGCCAATCAAAATGTGTACTTCCGCACAATTTTGATTTAAAAGAAAAAATATGGAAAAAACTCAAATTTGTAAATTGAAAGCACTATAACTACGAATAAAAACTATGTATTCTAACACCCAATATAACATAAGAAAGACCACAAAAAATTCTACGTGGACGTATGCATTTTACGTTTGCAAGTCTCAACCACCAACTTTTATGCAGCTTTAAATTGAAAAAACAGCCAAAAACTCAGAACTCAGTGCTTATGGCACCACCACTACCACCAGGCTCGAGAAAAGAGCCCCAAATTTTGCAAATCGTCATTTTACGTGGTCGGCTATCTAAAAATATCCGTATAAAGTTTTTCTTAAAATATCAAAATTTAGGTGTACCTGACAAGTGTCTAACAAAAATGCTCATAATTTTTATTTTTATTTTTATTGCTTATTTTATTATCATTGTAAATCGGCCTGATTTTTACAAATTTTTTTCAAAGAAAAATTTTACAGTTTTACAACTCATTCTTCCCTTTCGACTTCTTCTTTCCACATTTTTCATACCTTAGTCCAGTAAAATATTCTCTTTTGAATCCCAAGGACTCAGCGTGATCATAAATCTCCTTGACAGTCTCCTCCGGAAGTGTTTTCACTGTACTTATAACTCCCCAAGTCATCTCCTCCCCACGCATGCAACAAGCAGCGATTAAAAATGTTTTGTTA
>JAQIXW010005302.1:0-10558 GCA_034700685.1 Willowsia buskii | reverse complement strand
GGGGCAACATGAGAATCAGTGTTTTATGGTCTCATATCACCCCATTTAGTTTATTATTGCCTAATCAAAGCATGTTTTGCAAAATCTCGCTTCACAATGGTCGCAAGTTCCTTATGTCCTGTTGTCAGGTTTATTATAATTTCGCTGAATCTTCGGTTCGGGCTACATAATTGGATGTGCTTAGCCTAGCAGAGATTCTGATCCGACGGCCATATGAATATCCCTAACAATTTAAAACCCTAATGCTAGACTACTAGATACATTCAATTTAGTTTAATTTATAAAGTCTACAAATTCATGAAAGACATAATATTCATGCATAAATACGTACGCAGGTATTCCAATTTCAAAAAGTAATGCATCAACTTTGATAAGTCTTATCTCCAAGACGACTTCATTAATTCATGTGATCTGCATAATATCCTCTTGTAGATAAATATTAGGGCTTTTGAATGATTGGTTGTTCGTAGTATCGGTTTGCTGTGCAGGCAGGGCTAGAACTGGCAATATCAACGATCATTTTTCACTAGACTCAAGATATTACTTAACTCTACAAGATTTAAAATACTTAAAGCTGACAAATGAGAGAGAGCACGTTTCTTTGTTTTTACCCTTTCCCTTCTCTGTAGAGCAGAAAGACAGAACATATGAGTTCGTCTAAAAAAGCATCGCTCTTGCCTCATGCCTTTGCACTTGCTGTAAGCCACCCGCGACAAAAGACTCAACTCTCGTTTCTCTCTCTCTGAAGCTCTGCTCTCGCTCCTCGGTTCGCCATGCATTCCGCTGCATTCCGCACGAGTCGTATAACTTTGTTGAGAAGTTGAGATTGAGAAGGCATTGCTGTCGTCTTTTTCCACTGTGCTGCGTATTTATCCATAAACCTTACCGCACACATCACTGCAGACTGCAGACACGTCCAAGGAAGAATTTCTTTCATTCAGTGCCTTTCGTGGTCGGTTTGATGTGATTTAATTGTAATCTGTGCAATTAAAGTCTTCGCATATTTACCGTTTTAGTTAACTTGCTTGTAAGGTAGGGTTCCTGATTTTGTGATTTATTGACGAAAAATCAGCCAGGGTTTGAACAGGTGTTTGTGACAGTGTTTACACGGAACGGGCGTCGAGTCGAGTGTCTTTTGCCATCTCTTCTTTTCGATTTTCGAAACTGACTTGACTGAAGGTAAGTAGTGTAACGTTGTGTGCTAAATTAATAATTAATACTTATGTCAATTATGTAAAAGTCTTTTTATTCTTCATTTAAATGCATGACAACATTGTTAGTATTGTTAGAACTTAAAAAGCTGAAAAAGTAGCTTTATGGTTAATTATTAGATACGCTATTCAAAATGCACTTAAACTCAAATGCAGTAATGTAATCCATGGTCAAGAGTTGTATATTGTATACAGTTGAATGACAGTGACACAGTTCTTTGTAAAATCATTTGTAACTGAATTTTCAGGTGGTTATTGCATCAAAATGAGCAAAACCAGACGCCAAGTAAATGGACATGACATTGAACAACAACCAGCTGTAGGAGAAGGGGAGGAGAATTGTCCCGGTTGCGGGGAGGTGTTTGACCGGTGGGACCCCCGAAGGTATTCAATCATTCGCTGTGGTCATATGGCTTGTTACAAATGTATTGTCAAAGACTGTTGTAATACTGGATGCCGCCAATGTGATCAGTCAAAGAAGCCCGTTTCGGAGGCAACATCAAGCTCTACGAATTCTACTTGCACAAAACTGCCTGCAAACAATGGAGACAGAATACCCAAACAGGGAAAGGATAATGCTTCTTGTTTGCCAGGGAGTGAGAAAGCCAAGGAAGGTGACCAGAATAATGACAATCCAAACATAGGAAAAAAAGGACCCCCTCAAAGCTTTAAGCCATCAAAAAATAACTGTAACCAGAAATATGTGTGAATTGGATTTTGTATTCACAATGTATGTTAGAAATTAAAAATTAATTAATTATTTGGTTTTCTCAGACATGGATAGCATAATGAACTGGTTTTGCCGAGATTGCCCGTTCACTTGCGTGGAGAAGATTACATTTGGCCTACACATGCGGAAGGAACATTCGGCCAAGCGACCATTCAATTGCGATCAGTGTGAGTGGTGCTGTCGTACTGAAGCTGATCTCCTCAACCATAAAAAGAATCACTCTTTGGAGCGCCCCTTCAAGTGTCCATCTTGTGAAAAGAGATTCTGCAAGAGGTACATTCTGGTGCGACACATGGAGAAACAACCTCATCAGGATTGCAAAGTTCAACTGATTTTTGACTCTGCTGGTTCCATTGATTCCTTAAACTGTCCCACGTGTGGCGTCAAGTACGAAACCGGTGATAACCGGGACAGTTTTCATCGCAAGGCAAGATATGCTGAATGTGGACACATCTGTTGTCTAGATTGCATTATGTCTCGAGAAGGGTGCGCTCAGTGTGACAAGGCGAAGGACACTGCTGAAGGGAAAGAGAAAAAACCTGAAGGAATGATTGTCGTGAGCTCCTCTTCGTCCGAGGGACAACCCCCAAAGAAGAAGCAAAAGCAATTGCCACTTTCATCAACAGAGAAGTAGTTAGTATAACATCTGAAATCTAGTTGAAATTTTTTCTTCATAAACTTGGTTATAAATTAGTCAAATTGTTGTTTAATAGATTATATCCTCCCTCAGAAAATTAGTGCTAGGTTATTGGGTTCAATTCATATTCCGCTGTGTCAGTTGTACGTTATCCCTTTTTGTGACCTGTATTTTCACATAATAAATACAGCGTTATCATTTCGATATTTTTGTTACATATATGCATAGTGGTATTTATTAAATAGGTGGGTAGTAATTTATTAATACAAATTAATGTCAACGAACTAAGTTCCTTGTATTTACTAATATAAATTTTTATGTTGTTTTAGGCCTAGTAATCCTCCACTAATTTTTATTGACGATTCATGTAAAGGATCAGTCCTGTGTATTCAAACCTGCAGTTCCTAATGCCGTTGAGTGGTAGTAACTTTCTAACTTTAAGTTTCAATGATAAAAAAAGCTTGTCAAAATATTTTGGGCGTTTAAAGTATTTTTGAAAGTCTAAAAGCACATATAGTTCGTTTATTGTTTATTAAACATGATGAATTTGTAATCTGTTTTTGCAGAGCTTTTATGGCTTGAATAATAGTAGTAGTATTTGTATACAGTGAATTTTATTGTTTCCAAAAAATGTGTATCATAAAAATAACTTTGAAGTCCAGAAGAAAACTAATGTCTTTACACTAGTACGTATTTTATTTTCCATCGTTTTCGGTAATATGATTGCAGTCCTGGGACGTCAACACACAAAATAGTTTTTCCGCCTTTGTAAGCTTAAGAACTATTCTAATTTTCTGTAATACTGTAATTGATAGCTTATTAAATTGGAAAATTGTTTAATTTGTATATTACTAATCGTACCTAAGATGATAAGATTTATTTATCTTGAGAAATACTGTTTATCCCCTAAGTTATAGTGTATGTGTCTCAATATCGGTTTATTTTTGCATTAATTGGCCGAAATAAAAAACAAAAAACTTGATAGAAAGAGACTAACCTCCATTCTTTGCCATTGCACACAAATCCCATGGAGCAAGGTTCGGCTTCGCATATGGACTCACATTTATATTTATCTCAGATCCTCTTGAATATTGAAGACTCTTCTAGGCACCTAAATTTCTCAGGTTCGTTAAGACATAAGACATTTGCAGTTGCATCTTTCATGCATCTACATTACGAGGAAGTGATGGAAACTGTAAGGTTTCTTATTTTCTCAAGGCAAAAACAATAAAGCGATTTAACATGCAGACGTTTAACTGGCAGGACTAATTTTCATAAGAGTTGATTGCTTTCAGTATTTAATTTTGCTTTCCGTTGAATCAGCGAAGTATGATAAACTGACTGATACGCGAATCGATATGCATGCGTCCTACTCTTATGTTCATACATACCCAAATAGTTTAAATCATGCGTACACTGACAATGACAATGTGAATTGTAAAATTTTTGTATGGGCTTCATTATTAAACGCCAAATTTTAAGCTAATTTCTTTACGCTTCATACAATTTACTTGCGGAATCCTTTAAATCCTTAAAAATTGTATAAATTTTTATGCAAATGTAAATACAATTAAGAACATTCACATGAAGTGATAAAAACAAACAAGACGTTATAATTAAAATAGTTCAGTTTTTTGTTTTGAACTCTGTTTTCACTGTATGAAATATAAATATACTTTCCAAGCGTTACTCTGACACTGTATAAAGTTGCGAAGTGTAAATTTTTATTTGTTCCGAAAGTCTATATTAAGGGTCACGTAACAGTAAACAATGTGACAGTAACAAATCAATCATCTTATAGTAAAATACTGGTGAAAATAACGACATTAATATATCAAATAATAAACTCATGCACCATTGTCACGACTAGTTGTCTTATTTGTAGATAGTAGCTCCACACATATTTCTATTATCCCAACGAACATCGTACACACATCCGAGACCATAGTTTTTAAATTATTAGTACAAACTATAGATCAAGTTTTCGCGAAGTTAGAGATCCAACGTTTTTACATAGCAATCTTGATTTAAATTTCAAGTCATAATAATTTAGGCAACTTTGGTATGTTTTAAGATTGCCTGTTATGTTCATTTTCAGTTTAAGATGTTAACAATGACTTCAAGAAGCAAGTTTAATAATCATAAAGATTTCCAAGTTAGAACTTTCATCAACATGATCAACATTAGTACTGTGGAATTGTAAAGTTTAAATGAAGTATTCGTGGGAAAAGTAAACCCTCGCCAAAACATCCAATTTACATTTTGACAGGGAACCGTCATAATCATAAAATACAACAAAAGTTGCCAATGTTGGTAATGCCAATATTTCTAATGTTCGTTCCAGTTAAACAAATACTGTCCATCTAGTATTTTAAAGATTATTCTAGCCATCACACAATCAGAAGTACTTCCCATGCGAATAAATAACAGTAGCACTAATTTACGTTCAGCATTTATAAAATGATTTACACACATTCTTAATATACAATAAAATGGTTTCTATAATAACAATAACCTACAATAATTATTTCACTGATCACGATATGATATAAAATAAATGTTTCTTCAGAATTAGAAACAAATACACTCTGTAACGAGAAAAGTACCTAGTGTTTTCATAAAGTGAGCGTAATAAACTCTAAATCAATTTCATTTTCAACTGTATACAAATGCAAACAGGTAATTCATCATATCAATCTGATTATCAGCCCCATGCTGCTTTCTGCTCGAACTGTACGAGGTAAGTTAACAAAAGACGACACTATTGTCTGTTCTAAAAAGGGGGACTAATTACATTACTTAAATATTCGAGAAATCTTTGACTTTTCATTTGTACTAAAACTTGAAGTTCAGTTATCGAAACAGTATATGACAATATGGAATTTATAAAGCACATGGTGCAAATAATCAGAGAAAGGAAGTGCTGCCTGTAAGCATATGTTACATTGATATTAAAATTTGACCATAGATTAATTCGTTAGTACAGACAATTTGGTGATAGGAGGGGGAATTCGATTTCAAACTTTATTATCCCTTTCTTCATCGTAGTTTTGAATTAGCTTTTCTTCCGCCTCGGAATCAGTCTTGTGCCTGTAAATAAGTAGCATGAAAAATGTTAATAAATACAAAAATAATCAAATCAACAATCAGATGAAGAAAAAATACAAAATCAATACTTACGTTGGAAGAAATTTCCGACGATGGAATTCTTTTTCCATGTCTAGTTGCTGAACTTTCGTGTAAGCAGCACTTCCGAACAGCACAATCCAGTTTGATGCCCACCAAGCTGAGGATTTGATATCATTGTACATCCAAACAGCAATAACAGTTTGAACACAAGCCTTTGCTGTTCCAGAAATGTTGTGAGTTAGAGGTGACGTAACCTTGAATATTAGAATGACATAATTATTATTACAAACTGCTACATGGAAGGCTAAATAATCAATATTATTTTGAAAATGAAATACTTAATAGCATATAAAAACGCTAGAATTATACGCATACCTTAATTTGTAAGCCAGTTATTGATCCAATGCTTACGCCACAAATACCTCCAACAACCATGAGAATCCAAAAATGAAGTTCTTGGATTTGAGAAACGAAGATAATGTGCGGCAGCTCGTGAAACATGAACATTAGTGGAAGGAAGAGTAAACTGGCATTGAAATTATTGTACAAGGTAAGGGTCCAAACGGAGTTATCAAGGGTGGGTAGGACTTTTTTGGTGTATATAGCATTGAGAGAGACAAAACACGATGAAAGGATTCCAAACACAATTCCAGATAAAGTTATTCCACCTGTTATGTAAAAATCAATGACGATTAAACAATATACTTGGACAACGAGTGACTGAATGTCAAAACCAGTAAAATTATTCATGATCTTAAATCAAATCGATTATTTGAGTTGATAATGTTTTAAGCTCACCTGATAATCCCTCCTGGTCCACTCCAATCAGGTAGCCAATTGTAATGACTATGCAGCACATAATGGCACGATGGGAGACAGAAGAACCTGCAATCATTAATTAGTGATTGTAATTAATAACCAATTAAATGAAGCATGTACACAATACCCGTTTGGTAATATATCACAACATTACTTATGCACAAGTCTAAGGAAGATTAACTCACGTAAAATCAAGAATGTGAATGCGACATTTGTGACGGTAGTGAGTGAGCGTGCCAAGTAGTAAAACGCGACGCCAACATGTTGGAGGCACAGGTTATTGAAAGTTATCATTGCCACAAAGACAATAGAAAGCGGTAGTGTCTACGATAAAGATAATGGTTGTTCTTATTATTCCTCTCATCATTTAAGCTCATGTTAATAGCATGTGATGACACTAGTATGATATTATTGTGGTACCTTGAGTGCATTTTTAAGACTGATTTTGATGTCAGGAAAATCAAATCCACCAATCACTGCAAGACATCGGCGACATTTGCTAAGTATAACACATACAAAGAAAGTGAATACACACTGAAACCATGTCACAAACATTGGACCATCGAAGTCTTGCTGCTGGCTTAAGAGTGACTTATTCACAAAGACGGTTCCAATTGAAATTACCCTGAAATTACAAAAAAATAGTTGTAATCTCATCTGGAAAACATCAAAAATCTTAAAACTGGTAAATGCATCAAATGTTTTAAAATGTCTCACCAATACGCTGCAACTACTGAGGCAATGACCATGTATTCCCGGAACAAGGCATTGTCCCTCTCCTTCTTATTGCGATGGGGTGCCATTTTGAATACAGGTTGTTACCGCAATACCGTAGGTCCTTCACTTGTTCCAAAGCACATTCAAGGACGCCGGTATAATAATATTAAAGTTGCTCTTCGCTAGTTATTTTACGGCTCTAAAAGTCAAAATACAAAGTTTTAAAAGACAAAGTCCTTCGTATACGATTTCGTAGAAGCCCTATGTATAACAGAACTAAAATCTCAACCACCGTTAATGTTAGACTCTTTTACAATTACAAGGCCGTTGGCATTCTAAAGATTGTTAACTTCAAACTTGAGATTCTGATCAACACCATTACACATGACAATAATATTCGCTAATCCTAAAGTTACAGAGATTAACAGCTGTAGTATTCGGCCAGCATAAATACAAACTGTATTTTCAACAGCAATTACATAGATTCATTTAGTTTTTTAACTTGCTTGTATTCGTAAAACACCTACAGGCTTCAATGGTACAACCTACTTCTTTGATAAGACGATAATAATACTATTAACCGGTAGCCTATCAACATCAACCACAGTGTGTAATGAGTGAGTTGTCAAAGATGATGCTGATGATGTTGGGCTGTGCTAGTTCGGTTTTACAAAGCAAATAAAAAAATCAGCCCAGTTCCCTGTGACTATTGACTAGTCGGTTGGTTAAACACATAAATATTTATGGTAATTACCTGTTGAAAAAACCATGTTGACTGAACTAGAAAAAATTGGCACTATTTAAATCCTCTCTCCTACTTCGATTCCATTACTCCGTAGATAAATTATAAACAATGACTCTCTGATGTGGAGTGGAATGGATGATCGACTTAATAAAACTGCTAGCCTATAATCACAACTGGTACATCCTTTAAACCTGCGCGTGTACAGGATTGAAGATTAATAATTGCTGACAGAAAGGCTGGAAATGATTTTATTTTTGGGTTTCACAGGCAGAAGGATATGGTGAAGGCTACCGGAGGCAGATATGCCAATTTACAGTACGATGGTTCAACCGCGACGATAACGACACACAGACACAGCCAAATAATCGGCACGGCACTTATGTTGACGAAGTCAAATAAACCCAGAAAACTCAACCAGAACAACGAGATCACTCGCAGCCTTGCAGCTTGCAGAACAGCCAGCGATTACCACCACCACCACCACCACCACAACAGAGCATCTGTACAAGCAAAATGATATTCACGACTTGTTGCAAAAGTTAACGCTACTTTTTTGACATGCCAATTGTCAATCTGTAGACGATTTCGGCCGTCTAACACTAGCATGTACAGTTCTAAATCATGTTGTCAACTTAGGAATAATATGTGTAATGCTATTTAAAAATCTGCATTGCAAACTTTGAATTTAGCTCTACGCTAATAGAGATTATACATAGATCTAAAAGGAAGAAGGATGGAACAGACTTGTTTTTTGGTGGAAAAGCGAATAAATGTGTCAATAGATATGCTGAGAGAAAGAGAGACGGACAGGTGCACCTGAATAACAACAAACACGAAAAAGTATGATATTGCGATTGCGATGCGGTTCTTTACTACCTAGTGGGTAGTGAGTACTAGTATGCAAGCAAGGGAATGAGATGGAGAAGAACCCCGCACGGCACAGGCAGGCAAGCAGGTATTCTTAAACTGTCGATATCTGGATTTGTGAGATTACTGACCTCCAGTTTCTAGTAGACTAGCATAAGGTATGCTCATTGATGTTCGTAAATAATTTTAATAATAGCCATCTCTCTCGGATTTTGGAACCCTTTCCTGAAAGGCTTTAACAACAGTATTGCATTTGGAGTATTTTTAGCACAAAATTTTATTTCCTTCGGTGAAAATTCAACAGCCTAAATGTTCAAACCTTTTGCTTATACCTAAATTGCAGGACTTCTGATACTGCACTGCAGCTTTGCTAATGAAATATGCAACTAATGCAACCAGACATGCAGCAAAGCTAAAACAATACAATTGACAATGTCCGAAATAATATTTGTTTTGCCTTTTTTCATTGGCAAATATAGCCGACAGTAAAAGCATGACAGTTGCAGGTAGCAGTAGCAAGTAGCAAGCAACAGTAACTCTTGTATTTTTTTCATCATGATGGCAGAAGGAATATCATGTAGCGTTATTTTAAATTGCGTTGCGATTCCTGTGTGAAAAATATCTTTTTTATGCTAATATGAGAATGAGTTTTATATTAACGAAAATTAGCACAGAAAATGATACCTAAGTTCTACAACAACCGTTCGCTTATGTGATGTGTTTTATCTTTTCCAACGCTCATGAAAAGTGACGACCTAAATAGTTTCCATGTTTTTAAATACATAACACTGGTAACCAGCAGTTTTGTAATCTGTCTAATCGTTAGTATTTAAGTTTTATAATAGATTGGCCTATTAAATGACGACGAGTTATTATGCTGCTGCTCATACAAGAAGATTTAACGGGTCTCACTAAACCCAAACTGGATTAAATGCATAAAAGAACTCAATTTGTCCCAAAACCCCAACTTTTACCTAAATTTTTCAGGGTATCTTTAACTTCTTAGATAATAACTGCTAGAATGAGAATGAGTTCAATTGGCGTGTGGATTATGTTTTTTAGACAATGACAATTGTACCGGTATGTCGGACACGCTACGCAATAGTATGTATCTGTACTGTAGTCTCTTTTGAATGAAAAGCATGCTAGAATCACAACTAATTTGTAACGCTAGCCTTACATATCCATATCAACATTTCTTCATAGAAAAGTAGTCCCATTTCCATGACACCAAACCGATGATCCCATCTCGTAATTTAATTATCATTTCCTCATTTATCCGCCCATTTTTTTTACTTCTCTTATATTATGACCATGACGCATCCAAAAGAAACGAATGACAGCGAGTTCTAGTCAACACACAACACACTGTACTGTATTTATTGTATCATAAAGTTCGTCCATCTATCCGTCGGTCCAATCATGAATCCAATTAGTCGCATGAAATTTTCAAAATGCTCATGTTTAGCTCTCCAGAGAAGTTTTTTAAAAAGTTGGACTCGTATGCCCACTGTATTACGTCAGTGTTATTATTGGTATCACTGAATACAAAATACTGAAACTGAAACCACTATACCTTCTTCATCAATGAGGGCATAATTTCCCCAGCACGGTAGGCGGTATGTCCCTGGCACGGTGAAATCATGTCTACAACACGGTGGGTTCTAGCACGGTACTACGTAGTCCCCAGCACGGTAGTCGGT
>JAQIXW010005301.1:0-10559 GCA_034700685.1 Willowsia buskii | reverse complement strand
GTATATACCAGGTAATCTTGACAAGAGTGTATGGACTGCAACCCGAACTTATATTCTAGCCACGTTAAATTCGACATTTTCAATAATGCACTTTCAACCGATGGTAATTCATCGATAATATCCTACATTTATCCAAATGGTGGCCATTAGATATTACATTGCTGGTTGATCATAATATGCATCATTTCTTCGGTAAAGCACACAGGAAACTTTCACGGGATACAGCTCCTGATACGGACTGAACAGCCAGCCGTGTAAAAAGGCAATGGGTATAGGCAGACGCTTAAAATAGGATGGTACGTACAGGCTAAAGAGACATCACAACACTCGATCTACCCTTTATTTGGGTTGCCCCTTTATTCGCATAACGTTTTTTCACTAGTTTTGCCTACCTAGTAGGTGAAACCAGCGTTGATACTGTTGGAGGAAGGAATGTGCGTGAGCTTCTTCCACAAATTTTATCATTTACTATTGAAACCATATTGCTTCGCTTGGAAATATGCATTTATATTGCCGACCAAAGTCATAGTCAAAGCATTATTATTATCTTTTTACTTTTCCAAGGCCCAAAATACGACGTCCAGGGAGCTAGAGAAAAAACAACTTGTGTTATCTTCAAAAATGAATGTTATATCATTCAGTGAGGTGGGAGGGAACGATGCCTATATATAGCTTGTGGAAGCCATGTAATAATAATAATAACACATAAAAATGAACTTGAATCAGGCGGGTAGTGGTACTGCCTACTAGTAGAGGCAGTGGTAAAATGCACTTTAATCCTTTTCTTGTCTTTTTACTTAAAAGCATAAAATGTGTGTGGTTGGTGGTGGTAGACATGTATATTTGAAATTGGGTAGGTATTTCCATCTCTACATTATTACACTTTTACAGATTGGTCTTAAATGCATACATTCATACCTACACTTTGAGGATTTTATAACATTTTCCCTACTAACTGGAATTGCTGAAGTAGCGAGCAATAATTTATTGCAGACCTCCATTGTGGCAATAATACTTTACACATTGAAAGAGAAGGACAATTTTTTACAATGATGCTATAAAACTCTAATAATACATGAAAAAACCACATGGTATTTTTGGGGGTTCCACATGTTCAATAAGTGAGGCCAGGTACAAATCGTTGTGAGTCTAGTCTAGAATCCAGAAAATTTGTCTCTTGTTCAAAGTACTTACACTAGTTTTGCCGATGGCTTGCCTATCAATTTATTTTTACATGTTTGTAATAATGCATGAACCAAATTACGTCTAAATTTTTTGCAATGCTTTCCTTCTCCTTGGAGGAATAAAGAGTAATGCGAATGTAAGTGGATCTGGAAATCAATTTGTAAAGAGAAAGTGGAGAAAGTAAAGAACTCAAGCAAGCATGTAACCAGGCATTCAATGCTCTCAAATTGTAATTCCACAGCTAAAAAACGAAATTCTTGTCATGTAGTAGTACCTTTGTAGTGTTATTTGGCCTGAGGTTGCAAACATATTTTTTTATCATGGTGAAGTAAAAGTAATTTCCCGTGGTAAAAGCTATCCCCCGCTATGTGCACATGTTATTCACTCAAAATTTTTTCACAATGTCGTGGTGGCCCACACACAACTCTACAAGACTATGCTCTCAAACACACACACACAAAGGTTGATTGCTTGTGTAAGGTAATAATTTTGTATCAATGTGGTTTTTTTTATTCTGTGGTTCACTATTTTGTTAGCAGTGCAAATAAAAATGTGATAGTCGAAGCCAAAATGGTTTACTCTTTAAAGGAGAAATTGTTTTGGTTTTTAAGAATTGTACCCGTAATACAAATAATGTAACTTATAAAAGAGATTTATCGGGCTCAGCAGTGGTCACTGCAATCTAGCATGATTTGTCACCTGGCTGTCAAAAGAATATATAGCATCATAAATTTTGTCCAAAAGTGTTTAAGCCAAGTCTAGCAAAGTCTAAAATTTCTCATGCTGGAACAGGATAGGCACTTAATTTTTTTCCTTTTTTCCTTTGTATAGTTTCTACTGTTTTATGACATAGTGTTTTTGTTTTTGAATGAGTTTATTCGGTACTGAAGTGAACAAGGCTGTAAAATTGGACAACCGATATGCGACTCCATTAGTATTAGTTGCTAGAACAGGCATTTATAGGTAATCACAAAGCCGATATAGTGTAATCACAATTTTCCATCCTACCTCAATTACCACATTTAATATCCAGAGTCTGTACCAGAGAAAAAATAAATCTCAATCAAATCCAAAAACATTAGAAACTTAAAACGTAAAGTGAAAGTCAGTGTGGCTGACATTTTTAGCACATAAAAATACGTAAAAGCAATCTGTCATTTCCATACAGCAATGCAAGCCCAATAAATTTTGTTGAACTACTCCTGAATTACAGCTCTATGTATTTTCATTTAAACTGCTTGTCTAAGCATAACTATGTACTATCTATGAGCTGTGAAGATATATGCCAAATGACAATGATGTTCCAACAAACTCATACTCCTGCTGTTACCGAAACCTAACAAACGGGATGCTAGCAATTCCACGTCGTCCTTCTTGTGATGACAATGACATTGCAACTTTCCTGCCAAGTTTCAAACATGCCTGTCCTTCCAAAATACTTGAGTAGATATATATGTACTTTCAAAAATAAGCAAAAACGAGTCCACGATTACATGAGAATCAGCATGTTAGATCTTAAACAACATTCACCAACGCAAAGGTGACAACAACAGGCATCATCATTACCGATAGCGGTATGCAGTCGAGAAAAAAAGTTGGGTCAGCAGTTTCCGCATTTTACAAAGTAAAACCCAGAGTACAACAGCAAGGAAAGCGTACTGCTTTGTGATGATGATGATGATGATAGTGTACGGTACTGAAAGGATCCCCAGGAGATCAAAATTTTAGTTGAAAAATGCCTCTTGCTGGTAGAGGTTTTCTATTCTTTGAGTAAAATCAATCTCGTCGTAATGTCAACTCTATCATCATAAACCAAAACTTAGCAAAAGAGAAGTTGCCTTTGTGTTAAAAGCCAGTGGTATGGAATAGCAGTGACTGATACGACGTAGTCATTGTATTACCAGTAATAAAAAGCAAAATGTGAGAACTAGGGAGATACAAAGTAGAGACGAAAGGCAGGGAGAAAAGCAGCAGCCCTTTTCTTCTGCGCCTTGTTCCCTTTCACTTTCTTAAACTTGCCGTTCTTCCCATTATTACACATGAGGCTATTCTTTTGCATTATTGTCTATCAGTGTATGTTCTCAAGCAATTTCTCAATACATTGTGGTACTCAACCGGTATATATAGTACCAATGTCACTACTCAATATCCCTAAAAACTTCTCCAGTTACGATGATATACCATCATCATTCTCATAGGCATTTTTCTGACAAGATACTTCCTACCAACGCATTTTTTTGTACTTTTATATACGCCTGCATGGAAATGCCATGTACACAGTTACACCCTTTCCTTCCGATGAAGAGAATGTAGCTTATACTTGCTTGCTACTTACACACCTTATATTTTTAATATCATTTTGTCAACTCACTGTTTCGCTTTCGTTTATCGACTACCTTCACTTCCACTACGTTGGCATTATAAGATCATGATTTCACTTTTACTTTATTCACACAGAATAGCGCTCTCTCTCTCCATCCATGCTTATTGCTTACAACAATCATCAATTGGTATTATGTTTCACTGACAAGAAAGCACTTCCTTCCTGCGTGTGACAAACCTTTTACTGAAAAAACACAAGCTGTTTCACCTATACCTACAGTATATATACTGTATTTACAACGAGGACATCAAAACATTCAAAACGTTTGATATAAGTAGAAATATAAGCACAAAAACTGGACCCCTGTAGTCCTCTCCCCCGTCACACAGACAGCCAGCTATACGCGTAACTG
Source organism: Willowsia buskii (assembly GCA_034700685.1). Lineage (NCBI taxonomy): Eukaryota > Metazoa > Arthropoda > Collembola > Entomobryomorpha > Entomobryidae > Willowsia > Willowsia buskii. Next base: position 6,639 of record JAQIXW010005301.1, on the reverse strand, counting down.
TAACCAACTTATTCGTGAAAAAAGTGTGGAACACGTTTATGTAGCCATAACTTTTGTGAGCAAGCAAGGAAAAATGAGACGTGAACAAAGCGAGTGGATTTTTAGTCATTAAGATGCCAACAATATAAAGTTTCTTTTTTTGTCGCCTTCCTTCACTGTATGTCAGTGCATGTTGCCTTTCCCAGCCGCTTTTTGCGTTTAGTATTATAACGATTACATTATGTTTTTCCCCATTATTTGAAAAAGGGGGAAATGTTACTTAGGAGGAAGGAGAAATTACTGAAAATCCAGGGAAAACCCAGGCAGCGCGACATTTATCATTGCAAATGTCAACCCATAGAATCCCAAGTCAAGACGGGTCGCTTCTATGAACATTTCAATGCGTTTATAGACGCATTTACATAGTTTGACGCTATCACTATAAACTTGTGTGTGTGTCTCTCATAATGGCAAATCCATATGTGTCTCTGGAGCGTGGTATTTGTACGCACTTATCACAGGCCTGTTGTACTTTAAAATATGTAATAGCGACGAGCGACATTATTTTCTCTTGGCAAATATGTCGTACGTTCTCCCTTTCTCCCTGTTTCTCATGTTTGTGGTGAGGAGGAAGCGTGAAATTCCCAACTCTCAAGTCATATTTTCATAACGAGACAACCATTTACTTTTGTCGGCTAAGCAAACGTGATTTGCAAAAAAAGGCCTATCTGCATCTTCGAGTTTGTCAGTTCATCCATGCGTCTGTTTCTGTTAGCTCCGATTCTCTCAAGGAAAAAATAAATAAATTTACTAGTTTTCACGTGAAACATTGCTCGTCAAAAGTATGGGTGTATTTGCTACCACCATAAACTAACATTATCACCGTCCCAATATGAGTATGCCAGTTGTCAGTCCCACTCTCTTACTTTCACATGATCGAAGACATATTTTCTGTTTTGATATATCTACTTTTCCTTCATAGGATTTCGGCAGCGTCATCATTCTTCCATTTTAACTCATCCCCATACGCACATGCACATACATTACGTTACAATCATCGTTTTTTATGAACTCGGTTTTCTATCAAATATTTTTATGTCTTTTTGCGACACTCATGAATTATTGATTCACCTGGCCATGAATTCTATCCTATGATTTTTGGCTTTTGTATTCCCAGTTTAAAGTTTTCCGCAGTAGAACTGTAAACGCACGAGAAAATGAGCAAAAAAATCTATAAAACCTTTCAAAATGCTACATTTACCAACTGCGTATATGTAAAATTGTACACTGTTTTACTTAACTACCGAATCGAATCTCGTGCAGACTCAATAGCTTTCCGTCAGATGTTTATGAAAGAAATGGGAAAAGTACAGTTTTTCGATCATGCAAACTTTTCCGCTGGCATCTATCTACCAATATTTGAAACATAATTTGTTTACGAAAATATTATTGTTGTGTAAGCTCATTGGACTAAAAACACGAATGTGAAAAAAGTCAGCTCTATAGTCATACTGTATAATGTATTTGCTACTTTCACCGACGGTCCTGCTGTGTTGTGAACTGCACCACGCCCGATATTCAATCTACAGTAATATATTTTTTAAGATTAACTGCAACGGAAGACAACTGTGGAACTAATGGGAGGTCTATAGCTCCATATTTTATAAAGGGATTTTCAGTAGGTAGAAAAAATATGAAACAGCTCCGGAAGAAGAATCAAGCAAATCGTTTTATTTACCCATGCGGCAACATGAAAAAATGTAATTTCAAGTCTGTATTTTCATTATCCGTGCATGAAAAAAATTCATTCGGACACTTCTATGAAATGATGAACATTTGAAAACTTTTGAAGGAGGAGTGAAAGTTTTTTTTTGTAAGTACTATGCCATTATATAAAGCAAGGTTGAGAGGGTTTCACAGACAATGTTGTAATCATGTTTTCTTTTGTTCAAAAATGATGATTATTATTATAGTCATTACAACGATTATTTTTATTACATGAATGATGATGAAAAGTCACTGTGAAATAAGTACCAAAATTTTCTTTTTGTGCAAGTTGTCATTTGAGATTGTATACATTGTATGTTCGTTTTCTTGTCGCTACAAAATGATATAAGAAGCTAGCTTAAGTCATTCTTTTCTTTTGATATTAATACTCTTTGGATACAAATATGAGTTATATATAATTCCCCACTGCAATGCAAAGATTACGCGTAATATTCTTTTTGTGAGCCGTGACACAATGATGCCTTCAATAAAAGTTCTTGTTATCAATATAGAAGCGTTTGCGTTGTCTTTTGGTGCACAACTTATATAGGATTGGATTTCATACAAAGGTTTTATGGATTCCATAACGGTATATACGTGAAAAGTTATGAAAAAGCTAATGAAAGCAGTAATGAAATAAATTGAGTCAAGAAAATCTCTTTAGAAATTGTGTACACACTGGAGATATCTCACTCCGCCAGTCGTTATATTATTATTTTTCTTTCTTCAGAGAAAAGGGATGCCTCCTCCTTCCTTCTTTTATTACTATTTCTCCTACTACCTATATTTTCCTGCCGGTCGAAGAGAATCTGTTCTCCCTCTCTTCTGGCATTCTCGCATAAAAGAAATGCAAAGAAAGAATGTTTCCTTGTCTCCGTCCTTTTGATGAACATTACATTGGCAAATGTTTAATGAGCCATTGCGATAATACGGACTATATGGATGACAAAGTTTCGTCTGCTGTATTATTATTATGATCATCGTCAACATTGAATACTAGCATGTATATAGAGCCAGCCTGCAAGCAGAGAATGATGATAGCGATGATGATTGTGATGCTGATGATATTGCAATGAAAGAATTTTGCTAGTCGTGTCTCTCAACGGCACTCGTTGTAAGGAATCCACTCCGGCGTCATTCTCATCTTGATCGTTACTTGTCACTGAGATGTCACTTTTATACATTAAATCCCAATGGTTGGTGTGAGCGAGCAAGGAAACAGGAAGAAAAAGAGAAGCTTCGTCATTCTCCCTTGGGAAACAAATGGTAGCTGCTGAAGGTTTTTTCCAGCGTTTTTGTGTGACATTCATTGTGCGAGAAGTCTACACAAGCCTGCAACAACAAAATTGCAACAACGTGTCGCACGTAATAGAATACTCATACTGAAGCACACATAAGTAATTGTGTAATGTGTGCTGTAGGTAAGATAACTTGCTCCATGTAACTCATATAGTTTCTCCTTTTATTTATCGTTCGTGTCATTACTACTACACATTCATTTCCGTATTAAAATGTGCGTATTTTGTTACACAGGATTATTATAAGTTGCATTATTAGTGCTCCACGGGAAGAAAGGATGCAGGAGGCATGATCTCAATGTACACTCAGCGTGGTATTCTCTTTCAGTTTTTGTTTTCAGCTTTGTTCAAAACTAATTCCGGAAGTAAGTTGCCTGTATGCATGATATAAGTTGGAGAAAGAAATTCAAAGTGAAACTACATGACATATGACAAGAGCTGGAAGTTTTGTATGATGCGAGTAAACAATGCATCATAATAACAACAACAATAGTGCCACCACAAGAAGAATGAGGGAAAAGTGACATTGTGGATTTAGTGATAATAATAATAACTGATATTAATGTGCAACTACTATATAAACACCATGTAATGTGGAAAGAGAATACTGTAAAATTTTCAAGAGATGAAGGAAATCTTGCCGCATTGTGTTCTGCTCAATAATTAACATGAAAAATATTCACAGCTTTACCACAAAACTCTTTGTACATATATTCTTCCTCATCTTAGGAATATGTACCTACTAAACCACACAGGAAAGAAGGGTAAGAAGGGTAAGAAGGGAAGGATCTTGGACATTTGTTCATATAATAATTTTACCATCGTCATAATCATAATGCTGACGAGAAGAAGTATGCCAATCTAAACCTGATGCTACAAACATAATGTGAAGTACACACAAACTTGGTGCGATTTTAGTGTGGCAACGGAAAATAGCTTTTTGCTATTATTCAGCATTTTGTTTGGTTATAACAGCCTCCCTCGCACTTACTCCCTGGAAGAGATACAATGCTGGTGGCAGATGCAGTGTGGTGTCGGAGGTATTATCCTTCTTATTAAAGATGCTATCAAACTTCGCGCGCGCGTTCATCTCTCCCCAACAGTCGACTTTTACATATATTCAGATCTGAGCGAGGTCCTCTAAAACCATCGTCATGAAGAACCCGATCATGACCAATATGGTGCATATAAATCAATCAAAATGATTTTTTCAGATGAGAAATATATCAAGTCATTTGCCAAATGCAGTTTTGTTTGAATAATTTGACTCTGCATTCATCAAAATCGATTCAAACTTCATCATTATTTAAGTTCACTCTCTGCTGCCAGGAGTGAACTACCTATGTATAACGAATAAACGAATGTCAGCCACAAATACATGCAGTATCTATGCATAATCGGGCAACGTTTGCAGTTCTACAATGCATTTTCACTCAGCATATACTTTGCCTTAGAAGTGGGAAGTCTATTTTGCGGTGTGGTGGTCGCGTTGGTCATTTTCTTTTGTGTGCATATGAACATACGTGTATGGTAGTGCAATGATGAGTGCTTTACACACACATATGCTACGATTTCGTAATTAAATAGATAACTTCGTAATTTCATGCATTCAAGCATTTTATGCGGAATTCAAGTATTTTATGCGGAATTCAAGCATTTTATGCGGAATTCAAGCATTTATGTCAGAGATTGGGGATCAAAATGCTAGAGCGGGAAAAGGTAAAAAAAGAATATTTTCGTCCCATTCATAATCAAGATCACACCGAAGTCGACTGTTCATAAGTGGGCATACTTTCACTAGTTATATAATATCACTGATTATTATTACGTATATCTCGAGCCTCCCTCGCGGGTGCTTAATGATGCTTGGCGTCTCTGATGATGATGGGTATGGCCTAACCATAACTACTGCTTTTTATATGATGATGCTTCCAACAGATATCGTGTAACTGCAAAGCTTGATGCTAGACACACACTACTCATTCAACTCACTCTTATATGCTCTCTAACTCTACACTAATAATATGACACTTCTTGGACTTGGGCAAAAACAAATGTAAGGTTACAATAGAATGTGAGCTTTTTTCATTATGTCGCTCTTTTCAGAGTCTCACACGGTTTGTGGTCCTCACTCATCCTTTTAATGTTAGTTTGAGAAAGTGTAAGTCACATAATATATAGACACAAATATATAGATACGCACACACATTTCCCATCTAATTCTGGAGAGAGAAGAACATGAAAGGAGTGCTTGAGGCTTGACTTGGCAAATTAATAAAATTATTTTAGAGACGACTTGAGTCTAATTAGTGCAGTCTTTGACCTTTAAGACTATGTTGGATTGCTGAACATGAAGAAGAACGGCCCATTAACTTCTTCTCGTCATTTTTGAATAACGCACCACATCTCTCCTTCTCCTGGATGGTGTAAGTGTAAGTCTGTAGCCGCTATTTATCACCAGAAATGGTGTGCGTATTAGCAAAAGTTTTACAACCTAATCCAATGAGATTAGATAAAGTGAAAATATTACATGAGAAATTCTTTTATGCGTGCATAATATAGTTTTATTATAGACCACGTAGATTCTGCTAGGCAGTGGCGTTGACATGCACATTTCTATTTGAGTAGCACCGGTTAAGAGCACTTAAAACCATATACCACCTTGCCACCTCAGCATTTTTTTTTGAATAGATAAGCTTGCATGGCACATATACACACTATGATCCTTGCTTGACCACAAAACATGCTGCTTGTCAGCCAAGTTCCAGCCAGCCACAAAAGAAGGAGGAATTACTTTAACAAAAAGTGAAAGCGTCATGTATTTAATAAAATGGAAGACTATTACTCGAGGGAAAATGGTAATAAAAACTTTATGGACTTTTGAGTGCTCATGTATGAAACGGAATGAAAACAGAGAAAAGACCTAAATGAATACGATGCAAGCAGGTATGTACATAACTATATGCCTATTAGGTGTTTACATTCCGCTAGTATGTATACACACACCACCACCAACGTTAACATTCAAGTGTATTCGTTTACTTCAACACAGTGTGTGTGTGATTTAGACAGGCTGATAAAATACACAAGAAAGTCTCAAGTTAATACATAAAACTCTTACCAAGTAATCTATGGACTTCATTCCGAGGTAGGACAAGGTTGTAGTTGCCGTCTGTCGCTCGCGGTAGAACAAGTGACCACAATGTAATGTAGGAAAGAAAAATTGATGTCCGATACAGAAGAAATCCTGGTCGACCCAGAAAATCATAGCACCGAAAACTTGTCATCTTCATAATGATGATGATGATTGCGTAAGTCTTGTTTTTACTACACTTTCATTATTTTATTTTTTAATACCAATATTGTGTACATATTTTTAGCATAGCAAAATAATATACAACTCTCATTTTTTCTGTCATGCCTATCTATGGCTGTAAATTACTGTATTAATATATCGTGTCATTCACAACGTCGTTGCAGATTTTTTGGTTGATTAGAAAACGTTTCGAAATAAGTTCTCTGTATTTTTCTCGAGCAAGATAAATAGTTGCGAGATGATTGCCATCGAACCACATATATGAGCATAGCACACATT
>JAQIXW010005300.1:0-10561 GCA_034700685.1 Willowsia buskii | reverse complement strand
TGGCAACTAGGGACTGGGAGAAAAGCAGTTCAGATATCCGGAGTAAAAGTTGGAAAGGCAGAACGTCACTTGTTGTAAAAAATGAGAATACGGTTTCACTTTACACGAATATTACTCAATATCAAGCCCCGGATTGGAAGTTTGATATGTTATAGACAGTCCTGTGTTGACTGCTTATGTAAACACATGTTCCATAGCAGATTTTTACTTTATAATTTTTTTTCTATAAAAAATCATTTAAAAGAGGTTCACACCGTTGAATACACTTTACAGATGTTTATATGCGGAACTTTTCGGGTGGCCTCCAGATGCAAACGAAACTGGTTTCATTCTTTTTATGCAAACAACCCGAGAAGCTTTGTGATTATTCCCATTCCCAGGCCTGTCTTAGGTCTGCATAAATTTCCAGAATTACAGCTAAACAAACGTCTGCTTTCTATCTGTTCTTCTTCGTTTTCCTGCAATTCTCAGAAAAACTGTCGTGGCGAGAGAGTGCGGATTCTCATTAGAAGGATATTTTTTCTGTCAGTGAAAGACCAGTTGTTACTCTAGCAATCTGACAGGATGGCCTATTATGCTATGAAATGAAGGAAAGATGAAAAAACGATGGGAAGTGGAAGAATTTTGTAAAACTTTATGTTCAACAAACAAAAATGCACTATTATAAAAATTTAGGTAGATCATTTTATTTTGCAATGTAAATAGGTCGACATGTACAAGAAAAAATAAATATACATTAATTCACCATCTCAGAAATAATATTTTTGTCAGTTAATAAGTAACTATTAGTAACGGAACACGGTGCAGAATTGATCATACACATGTCTTTTACATTTTATTTAATAGTAGAAATTTATTACGAAAACACAAATAGTAAATAGCTCAAGTAAAAATAACAAAACCCACAAACTTAGCAAATCTTTATTTCGCACTTTCTCCTCGATATATTCAGTGGCACTGTTACGCAGCTCTGTAGAAGAGCACACTTGCTTATAAAAGTTAAAACATTCAAATGTACTCCACTGATTATATGATTTTAGGATTAGATTTGCTTTCCTTTCGCTAGATCTAAAGAAAACCTCTCTAATAATGCGTTGCTTTATATTCATATTTTTTAAATATGACAATTGTAATTCATAAATACCTGATTCAACAATGGAACTTAGAAATTTCTCAAAATCATTATGAAACGTCGATTTACCACTGGTAAACCAAGCGTTTAGTTCAGGGGCAAAATTTTGATCCTGATTTTCAAAAATGTGATAAGCATACATCAAATTTATATTCAATTTTGCTATCGAGGCAAAAGGGTAAATGTAAAAACGATCTAGATTATTGTACAATAGCGCAAATTTTTCAAATCCATAACATGGATATCTGTTATGACCTTGAAAGAAACCTTTGACTTCTGAAAAATTTTGTGAAGGCTGAAAGCCAGAATTAACACATCCCGTGGCTGTCGACACTTCTCCGAGCATTTGCAAAGTAACATACCACCAATCTGTAAAATATGTACCCAAAAGTTTGTCACACATTTTTAGAAATGTTTTACCAAATGATGAATTTTTCCCAGAATTATTTAACAATAAGTGTTTAGTCGATTCTAAAACAGATTTCATCGACCACTGAGTGTACAACTTGATGTCAGTGAAATAAACGAGATCATGTAATGATTCAGGGACGTATCCAGGACCTGGCTCTTTTGCCATGTAAGTGAACATAGTTGATGTATACGACATACGAACAAGAATCACGCCAAGTAACCAAATTCCGACAAGATACCAGATTTTCCAGTTTAATCCATTTCTATTATCATCACCTTGCTCTAAAAGTGTTGAGAACAACCAGAAGTAAGGATTTGGTGAAAACTGTGTTAATTTTAGGACCAGGCCTAAGTATAGCAGGCTCAGTATTATGACCAGCCAACCTTTCCAGTCAAATGGAGACAGTAGCGAAAAATAAGTTAAAGCTCTTCGAGTCAGTCGCTTTACGAAAATTGTGTAACGGAGTCCAACATATTCAGATCCAAATGTAAATATATATTGGCCTGTAGAGCTATAATATACAGTTCTTTTAAAGGGGACGAAATATAAACTCGTAGTGATATTTTGCTGCCAGCAGAAAATTTGTAAAATACATCTTTCTAAGCTCACTTCATCAAACTTTACTTTAGTAAGCGGGCTTATATACGGACATTTAGAATGCTTCTGATTAATATTACGAGTAATTTTCTTGTAGTCAAGTATATTCAAAAGGGTTTCACGAGGCAATAGCATTTGATGAGATTTCAGATATTTCCAGTGAATATTTTCGTTATAGTTTGGCTCCGAAATAAAGCATTTTAGACAGATGCCCGCAATTTGAAATCTTTCACTGTGTAACAAAAACACTCTAGAAATTCTGCGGTGCACTAATGTAAAACGGTAATTATTATGAATAAAGTAGTTTATTTGCTTGCTACTCATATGGGTTGAGACAGGTATCATGACAAAATTTGGTGCATGAATCCAACGGCACTTCCAACCATGTTGCATGTAACATTGATATACTTCTGATTGGTAGTAGTCGATTTTATTGTGGTTTACTTGCGGCAGCTCTAAAATGCAATGCTCACTGGTTTTTAGAGGGGAAAATGTGAAATTATAAATAGGCGAGATGTCTTTGTAATCACTTGTATTCCAGTAGTGTCTTTCAAATGGAAGAAATTCAGGGTTTGATGTAGGTTTAGCAGTAGACAATGTGTGAATGCTTACACATGGAACTATGCGATTTTGCTTGTGACAGAGACGCAAAACACTGTGAAATAAGTCCAGCCAGGAGATTTCACTTCTGGAGAAATGGATAGTGCAATCGAGAAATTGATTTATGAGTGGCCAGTATTTGTTGAATTGTGAAATGTCATGCTCTCTGATAATGTTTTCAGTGAACAAAGTAAGACGTGGACTAACCAACGTGGCGATAAGAAGAATAGTGAGAATAGCAATCATCATTTTTGTAGAATCAAAGGGATTAGATTTAAAAATAGTTTTCTGCTGCATGATTTTCTATAATTGTTGACATATAAGGGAAAATAAACTCAGAAGGAATATAAATTTTTTTATTGGATTTTGTTTTGCTGGTTTTGAACAATAATAACCTACAAAAGACTTCAACCTTTTTGTCATTGAATGAGAAAAACCTCATTAGGAATATATGGAAAATATCAGACACTGTAATCACCCGGGTAACTCAGCTTTCTTGTGCCTGCTTAATGGAGAAAGTTTTATTTCTTTGTACAAACCTATATTTTTTGTCATTAAAATAATTTGATGGACAAGTGTTAAGAGTGATCATTCTATTAAAACATTAAATTGTTATCCGATTCATCTTCGAGTATACTTGCATATCTGTGTCAAATCTTAAATGCCAATTTACTGATAGGAAGGAGCATATAAAAATATTAAAAATGACAAATTGTTTTTAAAAGTAAAGCTATCCAAGCGTCTAATGGTGCTTTTAAGACAATTGACTTGTATTTAGTGTGAATTGCTACCTTCAAATTTAGCAAACATTTTTAAAGGGCTTCATAAAGTACTTACATTTAGTTTGATTGTCTCATGACGGTAATCTTAATGGGATAGTAAACCTTCAGCTTGGAGCTTCTTACCATTCTTAACATAAAAGCTAAGCGTATAATATATCCAGTAGAATTGTATGTTTCTCTGCAATCTATGTAAATTTAGATTTAGTGTTATTTTCAGCTGCAAGCCAAAAATCGTTTGCTACGAAATGTTTAATGTTTGTCTGGTGATATAAATATAGTTGTATGGAACCCTCAAAGCCTTAGGGTTAGCAAAATCTTTAGTAAATACGAAAATCCGACGATATTTTCTCAGACTTTCTTAGCCCGAAAACTGACAAAAACAATTCTAAAATTCTTACATAAATGTCTGAGGACATTAATTCGACTAGACGTCTGTATATTATTTTTAATGGAACGTTCGAGCAGCAAAGAGAACTCAGTATGAGTTCAAATAAAGTAGCAGGATATTTACAAAACTTCAAAGCTCCATTTTCCTATAGGTTAATCATAATAATAAATCCTTTGACAATGCATTTTCCATCGAATGTCACAAACGCTATATTGCAAATCATATGCGAAGAAACACTTATGTATTACCTGAACTAGGAATAGCTATAAGAGTAAGTTATGCAACATTTTATTACTTTCAAGAGGTTACATTCAAACTTTCAGCACATTTGTATCCTTTTTCTCTCGTTCTCCAACAAGGCAGGTTAGAAAATCAGTCCCTGTGCTCATGATCTAAAGAAGAATAGCTTACTCACTGATCTTCTTTGATTCTTGATTCAAGAATTGAAAGACCTTTATGTTGTTTAATAATGAAACAAAAGTTTATTGATGTCCCAACGGAATTAAACCGATTTTGTTCGTGTTTACGTAAGGCTTTAGAAATTGGGAGGTTGATTGTGAACTTAACCAGGTACAATGGTTAGCTATTTCAAACATTTCGTTTCCTTGTCTCGAGCTCAGCTACATAAGAGCTATAGTGAAACAATATAATTTGGATATGAGCAAATGCAAATATTTACTTCATATAATTATAAATTTTGTTCAAAATTTTATACTTTAAAAACGTGTAATCTAATGTAATGTAGTTTCCTACTGTGCGTTTCCCCCTTTGTAATTCATGTCTTTCCGAAACTCTTTATTAATTATATCCATTTTTCTCCCTTGTGAGAAGCAGGGAAAACTGGAAAAGAAATTCATAACATTTTTCGGACATCCTAGAGCATTTTTAATTTTCAGCAATTCTGTCAACATACTTGGTTGGTCCCTCAAGGTTTATGCTTTGGAAGACAAAAGACGAAAAAGTTGCACGTTCAAATATTTGCCTAGAACCATCAGCTCGACTTCAAGTACATACATATCTGCGCAAATATTTTAAGATAAAAGTGAACAATAGGAGCTTTCATTCTAAAAATACACTTATGACGAATTTTAGTGAAACTCGCATCCAAAAGCTTCATTTATAGTTAATATTACAGGGCGTTTGGTATTTTGTTATGTCACTTTATTTTCATTGCTTTGTTTTTCTAAACAGATGTCAGTGTTCTTTAAAAAGAAAAGATGAATAATCCGTGCTTGTTTATGTAACACAACAGATTGGTATTTGCGGTAAGCATAGCTCCACATGAACAAGCCTTCCAGAAATATTCCAAATTATTATGCGACCTCACACTAAGGCCTGATTTTTGGGTTAATATTAGACGATTTTGTAGTTATGATATTACAATGCTATTGATCATTCAACTTTGCTCCACTCAAGTTTCTCTTCCGCATTTATATTCGGGTCATTTCCCCAGATCTTTTGTATAAAAGCATCTCTCATATCTTTCAGTGAGCATCATTACCAAACTGAAAAGGTTGAGTTCTATCATTACTAAAGCAAATATATTATTTTACAATGGCGTCAGGGTTTTTCATTTTACTTTGTGCTTCCACTGCACTGATCATATTACCTTTCGAAACGGTTCATGGAATTTCTCTTAGAGTTTCTCCGAGATTAGATATCGATCCCATTGAAGAAGGTCATCATAGTGATCTCCCGCCAATTAATGGAGTGAGATCATGTGGTACGTATTTTTCATATTAAAAAATCTAAAATCTATTTATATTTTTTCTAAAATGGCGAAAAGTTGTTAACAATTTTAAACTTAAAAAACTAGGCGGACCCGGCCAAATAGTTCAATGGAGATATGAGCCATGCACTGGCGAAGGAACCTGCAAAATTCCTGGAGACGGACAGAGGAGGAAATCGGAACTGGAATTCATCCCCAGTGAAGATATCGGCGCTCTGGGAGTTCGGCTTAATGTTATTACAGAGAATGGAGCTCAAATGGTTTATGAGCGCGCAGTTTCCAACAGTGAGGTTCAAGGAGGTCAAACATATATTGCGAGGGGCTCTGGTGGAGCACCTAAAGAAATGATCGGAAGAAGCTACACATTCCAGTATATTTTGTACAGGGTGGAAGATGGAAACGTGGAAGTTTGTGCTGAAGCCGATTTTGATGTTGTGGAACCTTAAATTTAAAAAAAAAGTACAAAGGAACTTTTTGAAAAATTAAAGCTTCACTGAAAAAATTAATATACACATCTGGCATTATCCTTTTCACGTATTCTACCAATTTCATACATATCCATTGCACTATGTTTGCATTGTTCCGCAGGAAATGACTGAAATGGTCAAACAAACTCTTCGTCCTTGGATCCCTTCAACTACTTCAAAATAGCTTGTGCGAATTAAAATGCCCAACTATTTCTGATTTTAGTATGATCTACTATGTAATTCGTTCCTAATCTCTCGTCTCCCATTATCTTGTCTGTGTCGCACTTCTATGCATGTCACTAGTCACTGCTACATTCCCACTATTTATACATTTGTTTCCTTTCCCAAGTTTTCGGCAATGAGCTATCCAAAATGATCTGCATATCAGTTTCACTCATTGTCAAAATATTTGGCATGTCATAACCGATAGCATCTCTATTCTCAAAATGAATAGAACTGTCATCCGTACCTTCCTCACCAAAAAATTTCGGGGGCAGACAAGCCCCAATTGAAAGATTGAAAATGGTTACATAACCAACTATTATTTTTCTTTTACCTTTTTTATGAAAAAGATTCAGGTAGTGGTTGTCAAATTTAGTGGCAAAGAAAAAAGAAATCCTATGATCCAAATCGACAATATGAGCCAAGACGCTTTTCTCTCTGAGGCTTGCACACAGCTCGGTAGCGATCCTCCGCTATTGCCGAAAGAGTAAACACGCTCGCGTAGACGCTTAGCAACTACACAAATAAGTAATTGCAAAGAATAACCTTAAAAGTGTTTATTCCTTTCAATTCTATCACTTTTATATAACTATCTGTCACACAACTCGTATATTACGAACGAAATCCTTTTTATGTATTCCCACTGGTACGAAAGGGCACAGAGCGCATAGAAAACGTGGCAAATCTTAGCGTTGCAGGAGGGCTGCCAGAAATTGGAAAGGAATTGTGAATAGACTGACGATAATGTCTGCCAACGCCAGATTCGCGATGAAAAGATTTGTCACTTTTCGCATTTTGCCGGAACAGTGTGTCAGGTTGAAAAAACTCATTAGTAGGGACTATGGATACTTATTCTACAATCTAACATGGGGATAAAGAGAGAAATCTTTCGAGTGCATTTGCTAGAATGAAATATGTGTTTATTGGACCATCAGCTAATTAAGTTTTAGATAACAAAATGGAAAGGGAATATTTTTATTCAGTGAAGAATCTGAGGTGTAAATATATTTGGTATAAATTCTGCAGTCTTACAAATATCTAATGAGCTGTATCATCTAACTTTCTAAAAATATATTTCAAATGGAATGAAACATTTACATAAGATAATGCTTACTATAAGGACATCTTAAGTAGATTTATTTGAGCGGATATGAGTGCTGCCGATCGATATCATGTCTGTGACATAAATGGTTTAATAGTAAGATCTTATAAGAACAACTAATATACTAATACCTTGACTTCTTTGTGAAGGAACAAGTTTTAAAGCCATGCGATTAAAACGATGAGCCGTAAATAGGTATAGAATGGTTTTGAAAAGTTCAAAGTAAATGTTAGCGTCAAGTTTTGTAAACTGAATTCCCTATCAAATATATTGAAACTGTTTGCAATAAAAGGTAAAAGATTACAACTCAAATCTCACGTCGAATTCGACTTAATGATTTATAATACTTTGAAAAGTGATATATAGATAGCTTGAATAATTATATTTCCTAAGATAATACAACTTCTGAAATTTTATTGCTTTTCTGATAAAACCTTTTATAAGCAATTTTAAGAGAAAAGTTGTTAGACTTTTTCACAAATATAGCGCTTGAGGAAAGCTTAAGTTTACTGAAGACTCATTAATATTCCTGCTTGATTATCCGTGTGATCTCTGCTTATAGAATTTTAATTAATGTGTGAATAAAGCGCGTCTATAAGGTCAAAAGTTTTCCATCATTAAGGAAGTGATTAAAACATCAAAAACTTTTCCTCCTAATTCCTATAGAACCTATACCGAGATGAATTTACATTCAATTAAATAGATATTAGTATAGAAATTTGATAACAAATTCGTTTTATAGGTATTACCATCGGTTATTTTACGATTGTATATATTTTATGAATCATCAACACTATTAATGTAGCTGCTATATCCAAAAACTTTAGAAGAATAAGAACAGCCACTGCTCAGGTTAGATAAGAAGTCTGAAATTGTTAACCCAGTTTCAATTTTAATCTGCTGGTAGAGATAACAACTGTGTGCTTGAAGTTGAGGACTCAAAGTATAAAAATCTGACTTGTCGGCTAAAACTTTAATACGGAAATGGGAAAAAGTATTAAAGAAAACTATCATAAATTGAATTTGCCATTATACTTAGAACTTATCTGGTTAGCTATTTAAAATTATGTTGGTATAGGCACAACGGATTTTTGTTTCTTAAGCTATTGGTTAATTTGATCTTGGACAGTTCGCGATGAGTTCGTACGATGACAGTTTTAAAGTGATACCACCATATTCCATGCATTTTTATAGTGTTCCCTAGTGACCTCAAAATATATACGAAATTAGAACAACTCTCGTTTTATGTAAACAAAGCATGTCAGCCTACAGATTATTTAGAAACTACTGGGCTCTGTGTTTATTGAGTGACAGAACGCTATTTTATCCAAAATTAACATCCGTTAGGTTTTTTGCTTCTTTATCCCTTTCATCTGAATAACACAGAAAAATTGTCCAGGCGAGTGACTATGGACTTGTATTAGAAGAGGGTTTGTCATTCAAAAACCAGCTAGTACCATAATCCGGCAAGATTTTCCATTTTGCTTTCACTTTCTTTGTGGCATTTTATTCTCAGAGAGTTAGTGGAGCCAAAGGATTGATTCTTTTTCATTTATTCCATGTTTCATCAAAAGATGTGCAATATAATTAAATTTTGGGAGGATTATTATATCGTGTTATGCTAGACTACATAAGCAATTGTATGTAAATATGTTTGCAGATGCATTTTGCAGAAATGCTAGACTGGTGTAAAAAACAATATACAGCAATAGATACACAATAGGCTGTTCCTTTAAGAATATTGCTCCCTTTTGCTTGTTTAAACAATATGCATTTAATATCATTACACGCTCAACTGATTATGTTTGCTTTCCATAATATCAAAGTTGGGTTGTCCCATCGCAATTCGAAGGCTGTTTGGACATAAATGTTGTTAAAAAAGGAACCAAAAGAAATTTTTTTTTTTCTGGCAGGTTTTGAGTCTTGGGAGCAAAGAAAAAGTAGTATTTTTATACAAAAAAACTTCAAAATAAACTACAATGCTTGGTTAATATATTCTAGAATGAAACTTTACAATTTAATTATGGCTTGGCTTTGATTTCCATTTTCACTCAATTATCCCCGTTTTTAAATGTTAATGCACAATACTACCAAAATCCACAAAATGGAACTTATTTTTATAGCATTTCTGTAACTTTGGATCTTCATGTAAGTGTATTTGGTCTTGAGATCCTCTTATGTAAAATTTAGCTTTTGGAAGCCTTTTCTTTCATCGACGGATGCTTCAAATGGCAAGCTATAAATGATGTTCACAATCAAGTATTTTTTAACCACCGAGTATTTGCATAAGCCTTTTAATATCAATTGTGATCAAAATATCATTCTTGGAAAGTCTGTCGACCAAA
Source organism: Willowsia buskii (assembly GCA_034700685.1). Classification (NCBI taxonomy): domain Eukaryota; kingdom Metazoa; phylum Arthropoda; class Collembola; order Entomobryomorpha; family Entomobryidae; genus Willowsia; species Willowsia buskii. The sequence continues at coordinate 785 of JAQIXW010005300.1, read as the reverse complement.
AAATATTTTCCATAAAATAAAGCACTTCAAATGAAATACTAAGAAATTACATAAATCAAGATTTTATGTCAGGCAATTAGTTTCCAGTATAAATTTCATAAAATGAAAGGAAATACAGTATTATTACAAGATATTTAATTTCATATAAATATCAACAAACCAAAACAAAAATTATATGAAAACCTTTCGTTTTTAGTATACGAGATATTAAATATGTTGTAACATGCAAAACTTTTTAGATTTTTACGACAATTTATTTCATAGTTATTTCGGGAATATATTAATAGGTATGTACTGAAGAGTTGATTGATCTATTATGTCACAAATCATATTGGTTTTTGTGGTTTGTATTTCATTCATAAGTACGTTTTCTAGAAGTTTTCATAATAATTATGCGACCTCACGTTGATACCATATTTTGGGTTAACATTAGACAGATCTTTGACATCTTGTAAACAAAATCCTTTTGATCATTCATTCTATTTATCTTTTTACATAATTCTTCAAATTCACTTCCTTACTCCATATTCAGGTCATTTCGATATCGTATAAAAGCACCCAACAAATCTTGTAGTTAACATTATCTCACATAAACAATTTCAGTTGCAAAATCTAAAAAAAAAACTTCTCTAAAATTTCAGAATGGATTTCAAATACTTCATTCTTCTTTGTGCTTCCACTGCACTGATCATTTTACCTTTCAAAATGGTTCTCGGAAATGTTTTCAGAGTTTCCTCGAGATTGAACATTGATCCTATTGACAAAGGCCAGCAAAGTGATCTGCC
>JAQIXW010005299.1:0-10561 GCA_034700685.1 Willowsia buskii | reverse complement strand
TTGCATTGGTAATATGCGGAACATCAAAAAATGTGGAATCGTTATTACATTTTTATTAAATGAAGCGAAACACCAATAAATTTATATAAGAAACAAAACAACTTTATTGCACTACAGACGGAATTACCTATTTTTTCATTCAATGTTTCCAACGAAAACTACATTTTACAGCGTAGCCAACATCATTAATACTGTATGGAATGGATAAAGTGACATCAAAGTTTTCATGCTTTTCGTTTGCAGGTTTCAACTCTGCATCGAAACTGGATTTGATCAAATTCTGGACACATTCCTTAACATCTGCAGTACTCGAATTTTTATTAGGATTTCCACTGGTAGCCGCTCTTGCGGAAGCAGTCAAATTCCACTTCATTACTTCCAAGAAATGTTGAACTTCTGGCTTCTTGAAAATCGCCTCGTTACGAACTTTCATGTCACCATGATGAGAGGGATAAGGATACTCGCACCCCAAAATTAAATCTTTTGTTGCCCCTGAAGGGAATTCGGTAATGAAATTGCATGGTTGAGGCCCGAACAATCGCATGATATCAACATCAACAATGTTTGTAGATGGATTGAATGTCGCATAGTTTCCATTCATCAGATTTACCATTCTTTCCTTGGTGACGTTGGCAAACTTCTTAAGTCTTTCGATTACCAATGGATCCTTGTCCCCCAGTATATCGTTGTATGGGTTCGCAGGCTCGATGATGAAGCAGTTGCGGTTCAATATTTCAGTCGTGCCCACGATACCAGGAACAACTTTCTGTTTGTTGGTCACGTTTAGCACGCTGGTGTTTATTCGAATCCACTTTTTGTTTTCCGATATTTCCTCAAAAGCTAATTTTAAGGTGTCCAATTTGGAAATCCAGTCCATAACTGTTTTGAAAGCACGAATTATGTCTGGCTTGTCATATTTTGTTTCATCTTCTTCCGCAGCAGCAACTCCAATCAGTTCCATCATGGTGCTACCCCCGTAGACTTTCTTGTCTTGAAAGAGGAGTGATTTAAACCAAAATTTTACCAGTCGGACGAGAGAATGAAGAAAGCTGCTGGAATGAGACTTCATGAAAGCAAGCTGCTTCTCTACCAAGCAGCTACTGTAGCTGTAATACTCCTCCGGATTCTTCCCTATGATCTCATAGACTTGGCTTGGCTCCAAGTTCGCGGCTGGGAGAAGATCTACTTCGATTCCATTGACGAATACGAATTGAACCGAGAAACTGGTTTTCTTGACGATACTACCTGGACGGATTTTCAGCTCGGATTCATTCAGCAAAAGAATATCTTCAAATTCTTCCAAAACTTCGTCGTATGGTGGCTCGCAATTGTTTACCACTACGACAAGGTCAAGATCAGGTTGAATAACTTCTGTTTTCTTTCCAAAGCTTCCCGCAAATCGAGGTTCGGCCACAATAAATCTTTTCGATTTCTGCTGAAGCTTCACAAACACCTTGAATTAAGAATGAAGAAACGCTTTTATTATAACTTTGAGAATAAAAAAATGCAATATTGTTCACAACTAAATGAAAAAGGTCTATTTGGCATCTATGCAAACACTTCAAATTACCTTCTGAGCCAATTGGGTCCCTTCTTCAATAAACTGTTCCGGAGCCTTCAAGCCCTTTGTTGCAAACTCCAACAAGAGCTTTGAAACCTCACTTCTGTATCTGCTTTCTCCGTTCATTTTGAAATGTACTATGGTACAGTAATTTGTTCTTTAAATTAGTGAGCAATGGGTAATGTAACGACATGCGTTGATGATGCACTTCTTCTATGCACCCAACTTTGTCCGATACCGACTTATATAGCGCCAGCGATCCACTCCGCAGCATCCGCTATGTGTATATCTCTACTCAACTCACGAACAAAACAATGTTTGCTACAAAACGTTTGGATAACGTTCACTCATAGCAAAGCGTTATAATACAGCCTATATGTACATAAGTATGCATGCAAATATGCAAAATTGCAAAGATACATTATGTATTACGTATTTTATTTTGCAGAAAGAGTATAAACCTGCCAACTAGATAAGCTGTTTATAGTAACTCTTCCGTTTCTCCATTCATTCATTATCCAGTTTTAATTGTCGCACAGGTAATCATTGGCTCTACAGATCTGCTTGCGAAATATTACTAAAGAGGTGTCCCACAGCATTCAAGTGCATATCGATAAAGGCAGCGAACAAAAACTTTTTTATTCGTTGCTAACCTGTAGTTTTTATCTATACATCATTCTGCATCAATTTTCATGAATTTGTATCCAAGTCTACGTTTTTGCAATTTGCAATGCGTTTCCCTTTTCGATAAGGTGACAATTATAGATACCGTGGTAGCTAACACGCAGTTGCTACGTCACATAGCTTATAAATAGTTCTATGTCACAGGACGATTGTCATTTTTTAAAGGGAATAGCTTACAGCACATTACAATATTACAAATTGCATTGGATTTCATCCTAATGCGTATAATGTCAACTAAATTGTCGTGTATACAATAAAAGCTTTATTCTGCTGCATTATATCACATAATGGATAATGCGAATCTGCTTTTAGGCGTGTGTTAGTAAAGTAAGTAAAGTAAGCGCAAAAGTTGTGTAGACATTCGGGAACAGAACTGATATACAGAGTCAAATACAGGTCTCGCACTCAACTCTCTTACAAACTGGTTTTGAAGGAATGTGCACGCTTCGGCTATGCATATTACATGTATGGGAATGTAAATACCGTTGAAATGAAATCTCTGAACATGCTTATCTCTAATACCCAACTTAAAGCACTAGAAACGTTTTTTACGCGTTCTTCATGTTCAGTGTAGAGATTATATCATTCCACACCGATAATGTAATGCCATTGTATAGTACTTTTGGCGAAAACCATTAAACCATAACTTAATAAAACACCATTTGCTTAATATGTTCAGTTTATGTATTGCACATTAATTTGATGGTTAGTGAAACATTTTATTTAGTCAATTATGGTATTGTCTGTTAATTTAACTACCATGCATTTCTATCAATTTTGTCTGCATTTAACTACCAAGTCAAAAAGAATGTGACATTCAACTACATTACACATGAGTAATTGAGACAAAATCAGTCCACATTAGGTCAATAACGTGTATGATAGAAGTATTCGCAAAAACATGATCTGCAACCTTGCCACCTAGAAGAAAACATACAACTCCAAAGATTTTCACCATCAATCTTCCACGCGACACACCTAGATGTTTCCGGACAATCCAGCAATCGCGACATACATAACTGTGCATGAACTGTCAATTGTAGTATTGCCAATATACGAACTAAAGCAAAATTATGATTCATGGTATACGGTATTCTTTGCCACTGCATTTATTTTAAACCATTTCTAAAATAGTTTCATATTCCATGCATGAGCTTTCTATACTATTATTGACTATCAGTTAAATTCACCTAGTACATACAATGATTCAGTAATGAACTTGTAAGTACTCGAAATTCTTGAAATGTACAACTTGTACAAGGTAAAAGTGAAATTAAATGACCGCTCCAACCCAACCCATTAATATCAATCTCCTAAAGTCATAAACTTTATATCCCAATTCCATTAATCTAGAAAAGGTTGAAGGTAGCAATAAAGAAACTGCATCAAATCTAGACCCTATGAAGTAGCATTGCACCTTTTTTAATCTAAAAAGAAAAGCAAATAAAAGAGAAAAAACATGTAAATTGCCATCGAGGAAAGCCCCACTTACTTCATTATATAGAATCACTACTGCTGTCAAAGTTTTTTGAAGTTGATTGTATTGCACATCATGAAAGGCTATTATGAAGAGCAAAACACACAAAAACATAAAAATTCTACGCCAGCTTTTTTCTTAGCTTAAGTAATGATGACGTGATAAAGACAAGGAAAACGAGAAAAATGTTATAAGTTAGAAGCATTTGTTTGCACGCATTTCTCTGCTTTAACCTGTTTCACCTTTCCACATGCATGTACTATATGCTGTAAATTTTCGAATTGTGAAAAGGTTCCAAAATGTTTCATAGCTTATACATAATAATATATGCTTCTCTAATAGCCCGAAATTCGGAATATGAAATGAAGTAGTTTTGTCTTTAAGAATATATGCTGAATATAGTTAGAAGACCATGCGTCAATGGTGTTAAAAAGCTTCCGTGAATAATAAGTATATCATGTAAATGCACTGCATGGCATTCATTCATATTTTTTATATACACTTTAACCTTTTTACACACACACGGCTATCATGACAGGAACAAGAAAAAATATCATAAAAAGCGTGGCAGCGACAAGAGCGACTACTGGTCGACACAGAAAATATTTATGCACGCTTGGTTCATTGGGCATTTGGACAAGATTTGTCACGAATTTCCACAGAGTCCACATGAACGAAAGAAAATAAGTACATGGATGGAGAAAGCTTCTTATAATATGCAGCATTTCAGTACCCTGTAAAAGTGTTCGTTTAACCTATGTTTGTTTGTGTAGGACTTTTCACCAGTATATGTATGCCTGTTATGTATATGCATTCTAATGAGCATTCACGAAGAACCGCAAAAGGCCACGTTTGTTTCCCTTTCTCGGATCGATTAAAACGAAATCTTATTTTATCATGACGAACAAGAAGAACACGATTATGTGTATGCATGGTTGACTTGTTTCACCGGCTCTCGTAGTGCCAACCCAACTAGCCAACAAGTCACGTCAACCAAAGAACAACAAACAGTTAACCTCAATCCCTCAATTGTTTTCCCGAAAAACTATTTCCCTGCTTTTAAAGAAAAGTGGTAAGGTAAGAGCAAGTGCTGTAGTGCTAAATCAAGGCTTACACAAAAAAGCATCTGATAAAAAACGCTTTCCTTTGGTGCTCACCTCTGCATGACAAAGTTTTCCAAATTTCTGCAAAAAGTTGAATGGGTGTTAAAAAATGTTTGCTAAAAGTGTTGCAGTAGTGAGAGCAGTGCCATTGTATGGAGTACAGTTGGAATAATAATTTTATGGAGAATTTGAATAATTGTGAAGAGTGACTAAAATGGAAATTTTACTTTTTGACTCTTTCAGCTAATTAAAATAGTTTTTCTATTATGGTGGCTAGTGCTAGCTTAATAATCTTATGGCATGACGAGGTTCAAGTGATAGTGATCCGTGGAAGAGTTGGTGTTGGAGGAGTCTTCACAAAATGCACGCAGCTAGAGCAATCCATAAACAGCGTGAGAAACGGGAGGAGAAAGCAAGGCTGGATGTGAGGAGACCGTCTGCCATCTCCCAGTCAAGCAGACGGGTATCTCGTTCACCCGCAGTGTCTGTTGATACAAGTGCAAGGAAGTCTCAGTCCCACGATGATGTAAGTCTCCGCTATTTCACCATTAAGGTACTAAAACATATCTATTTCTATCCTACCTATTTCAGTGAATAACTTCTTGGAATCTGAATGGAAATGTTTACATAAATGTTAAATGACATTTTGTTTAATGAGTAAAAACTCGAATCACAGTCATATATCCGCCTACCGTCAGTTATGCAAGCCTTTGTTTTCAATGTGAAGTGAAAGATTGTTTTTCTGAAAAATATCATACATTTCTGAAGATCTCAACTAAATAACAACCATCAAAGGAAGTCTGCGAAGATCAATCTACAACATCAAACTGAATAGATGCGCAAACATATCTAGGTTCTCCGCTACTCTGTCGTAGCTATTTCCGCTTTCTCTGAGACATTGTACTTTACACTGTCTCTTGTTTTTCATTTTTGTTTTCTTAATGCACGAGTCCGTAGGTTATGCTTGAATGCGCAATTTTGTTTAATTTTTCTGAAGTGCTTTATGTCGATTTGAATTCCACTAGGACTAGGTTGACGTTAGCTTGGTTCGACTTTGAATATATGAGTACCACCGAGCAAAGACCTCGCCATCATGATCACCTCGTTTTCATCTTTTCTTGTACTTTGTACACCATTGAATGCCTATTTAGTACTGATAAAGAGGACATGCAAAGCATACTTGGAAAACTGTTTCATAATGTTGATGTTAGCCATTTTCCTCCATCCGACATTGCTTATCGATTTTTCATTTTGTTGTTTTTTCCTCAAAATGAAGGGGAGAAAACATGCAAAAAATGTATAATGGCAGTGTTGATGAGATGGTGTTGCTTTTTTCTGTAAGTGTGATGGTGGAAATGATGTCGATGGTGATGATGACGGTGGGAAAAGAGAGAAAAGTACAGAAGGGAAAATTGAGAATGCGTGTGTGTGCACACCATTTGTTACATATTGCTGGCAGTGTAAGTAGAGAAATTGAAGTATTAAGTAGAGTGAACAGAAACACATTTACGTTTTTACGTATTTTGTTTTTCCACTACTAAAGCTTGAAAAATGGCTAGCGTATTCATGGGGTATATGAGGTCAAGTAAAAAGTAGAAGCTTTTGTACCATTTGCTGGCATAATAGGTATCCAAATAGTTAGTACTGAAACAGTACATATATCGGTCGCTTTTACCTGAAAGATGAAAAGTACGCCCTTTTAGTTTTTGTAAAAACAAAGCCAAGCCATTTTATACTAAAACCGGTAAGTCTAATATTAGTATTTTAAGAAGTGTATAAAAGTTGTATGGATATAGATACTGTTTTGAAGGTTCAAACAATGGGTCTTGACATTTCTTAAGAACAATGATTTTTTTCTTCTACCAAGTCCACTTTTAACCTTCTGGAGAACAAACAAATGGGTTAAAAGAAAACAAAAAAAAAACGCACAATTCTGTCGTAAATTTTATGAGATTTTATAATGTCTCGTGTCAGTATAATGATGACTAGGTATTATTGAAAGCTACAAGACCTACTTTCATATGAATCATGACTCAAAATCATAATCATTTTACTTGGAAAGCGCATTTTCAATTTGATTGAACTTTTTCATAGAAAGGACTAATAAGCGTGTTTGATGCACTAGAGTGAAGAAAATGAGAAAATCGGAGGAAATTCTATTTACAGTCTTTCTTGGAAACATATTATTCAGATTATATATAGTGGCTTCAGTAGACCTTCTACTACTTCATAACACTCCAATAATTTGCTTTTATTTAACACTAACTGACTGCAACTCGACAGGACCATGTTGGGAAACAATGGGAATTGGAAAAACAAAAGAGAGTCGAGCGTGTCGCTGGAGAGAAAACAAGTATAGAGGGAAATTGAGTGACTTTGGCCGTGGCCTACAATGTTATTAAGGATTGATGAAATGGTCGTCCATAGTGTAGGATGATGATGAGGGAGCCGGAATTGAATATATAATGCCTTTTCTCATGCTCTTTTCTCTCTCATTGTTTTTTTTTCGTACAGGGAAAGTTTATATTATGATACCATGAATACTTCTAAATAGCAGAATATATTAGCATAATCATGCCTTTCACCTTGAGAGAAAGGCAGGGAGTCAGAAGAGGAGAAAGCACTATACTAACTTGCCCAACTAACATTAGCAATGACTTTGCCGACATTATGTTTTGCTTTCCTGCGCTCTTTCCCACGATGTGTGGAAATTCAAGATTAGGGTTTTCAGAGGCGCTTAAAATGAAAGTGCTTGTTGCAAAAAGCAGAAAAATAATAATACTTTTCACACAAGATGCAAAATTTCGAGTAGGGAGTAGGCGTATATATACCGTTGTATCTGTATGTATTTGCATACGGCAGTAGATAGATTTGTTTAGACGGCCTTGATATGTCCAAAATCTGAAAACTACTTGGAATTGCACATAAGTGAAACGTAAGAAGTGTAGAAGATCTGTGCATGACTGATAAAAGTTATCGCCAATGTTAATGTGATGTAGGCACATGTATTACTACCGGAAGATATGCGTCAAAAACACACGATTTTGTCATTGATGAATGCTGATTTGCTTTACATTTTTTTTTCTATTTTCGAATCCATTATTGAGAAGGAGCCCGATAATCTGAACTTTTCCTACATTGGATTCATCATCGCCGTATTTGGAGCTGTCCCGCTGATTGTCGGAACGTTTGTGGAGGTACCAGCTTTATGGGAAATTGGCCTTGGGGTGACACTATTAGGACTGTTCATCGGAGTAGTATTTTGGTGTACAGAATTATGCGCAGAGGCAAAACGGTTTTCTCAGAAGAAAAACCAATTGTCAACGAGAGGTATTATTGCATTTCAATTCAAACAACGCTTTACCTAACTTATCAAATTTACGCAACGCTATAATCAACCTTTTTATTGGTATTTCGTAAGGAAAAATCGAAGATAGCAATTTACTGCATGTTCCAGACCGTAAATTCGGAAATGGGTTGGATAGTCGTCGGAGTTCATTTCAGAGTGACAGCGTAAGCCTAATATCTCCTGCGGTTCAGCATTACTCTCCAAAGCATCACACAGATCGACCGCAACACAATCCTGGGAGCAGACACTCCATTTCCCAATATTCATCTGACTTTTCCACTTCTTCTGGTCGAGCTAATGGACATTTGGTTCCTCCAGCGTTGATACTTCGGGGAAATGGCAGAAAAGACGACGGCCGTGTTGTTAGCTTAGTACAACCTGACCCTGGTCTCGACGATGACTCAGATTCAGATGCGGAAACTGTTATAGAAGCTCCCTCATCTCACCACAGCACTACGAAAATGATTCAAGTTCAGAGTTGTCAGGAAAGGCAGTATGCACAGCACGATCCGAGTAAGCCCTTATTGGGTACTTCCTTCAACATTGAGAATGAAAAGATTTCACCACTCAGTCAACAGCATAGAACTATCCGAATGCCGGTGATGCCTCAGGAAATTGATAAACTTCAGAGGTGCGAGTGTGGAAGATACCTGTTGACTGAACGTGATAAGTTAATAGGGATCAAACTTCCAGGAATCGGAGGGAGCAGCAGTGGAAGCACAACAACATCTAATTCCCCCGTACCTACGTCATCGCTGCCAGTACCTGGAAATGCTGCAACTCTCCAAAACAAGACTTTGCATCGAAACTCTGACCCAAGTTTAGAAGATTCAATTAATGATAATAATAATATCGCTGGAGGTGGTGGTTCGAATGTGGCAACTCCATTAGCTGATTTACCGCCCCCGCCTCCTCCCAATAAAATTATTAGTGTAAAAAATCCTCCAGTAAGAATTGCTCCCCCTATACCACCAACTCCTCAGAATACTGGTGGCACCCTACTCACAAGTGCGGAGAGTATTGTCCAAGTTGATCCTACTTTGAGCTCTTCCAAGACAACAGCTTTGCTCGCCGTGACATCAGCAAGAGAAAAGACTGAAGACATGGATATCGATTTTGATGATGAAGAAGATGAGGTGGATGGAGACATGACACCTGGTAATGAGTACGTCAAGACATTCCAGGAGACAGCGGTGGTAGTTGAAGAGGAAGATGATAAAATTATAAACGAATTATTAGAGTTAACTGATGTGAATGATGATGAGGGGACAAAGGAGAAGATGGAACCAGAGCAGAGACTTGTTGAGCAAATTCGATCAAAAACATCATCCAACGATGAAAATCACAATATGGAGCTGGAGATGCTGGAGCAGAGGCTTGCTACAACAACAGCAGCGTCAAACAAAGAGCTTCTTCAATTAAGTAGGGAAGGCTCACGGCGAAGGTTTCTGTTTCAGTCCCAAGCTACTAGTATTACCCGTCCGACATCACTTCCTCTACCATCATCTCTCTCCCTATCTGAAGCAGAGGTAAAGGAATCATCAGCTAACAATAATTTGACTGCTGGAAGCAATAATCCTTCAGATGAGACATCAACCGAGCCTGTCACTAATACAGCTCAAGCTAATGATAATCTAAATCAAGGTCAGCAGATTAGGGTGCAATCGGCAAAGGAGAAAAATAGTCTTGATTTGGCCAAGCAAATGTCTCTAGAGGAGTTGCTGGACTCAATCGAGAAAAACCAAGAGGGTGAAGTATTGGCTGTAGTTGTCCAGTGAATTCTCCAATGCAAGTTTAATGTTGAATAAGAGGGAAAGTCCCCTGATAACTTATTATTGTGAGGTGGATGATTAATTTATTGTTACCAATTTATTAATAATATAATGCTAATTTTAAGGTCATTTGGAAGGCAAATTTGCTTTAACTGTCAATCAAAATGCATATCTCAGTTTTACAATCTCCGTTAAATCTAAAATCTAAAATATTATGCATGCTGTTTGGGACATTGTATCTGCTGCTACAAAGGAAATTTATATCCTTATGAAAAACGTCTTTCAGTATATTCTTTATTCAGAGTAAACTTGTAATGTAAGGTTCTGTTGTAAACTGCACAACAAACAAAAGAATTTAATAAATAATTAAATAAAAAATATCCAAGAATTGTGTGATTATTTTTTGCGTTAATAATTATATTCGTCCGATTATTAATCATCTCTCATCGTTCCAGATTGGCAAAATATGGAAGTACCTCTATGCAAGTGGCAGACGGTTCGTGTCAATGATTGACGCATAAATGATAGCATATTAAAGATGAGCAAGTAATTAAAAATTAATAAATCTTCTTTAAATATTTGATGGATGAGTGCACACTATTGTATACATAACAT
>JAQIXW010005298.1:0-10562 GCA_034700685.1 Willowsia buskii | reverse complement strand
AATATCGAAAAAAATAATACAATTTTATATGGAAATAAGTTCATTCCAATACATTTTCAGGTATCCCTAATTTTTTTTTCCACGTGAGCTGACTTCCACCCACAGACGGTTCCACCCACCCACCCAAGTACAATTAGTTTTGGTATTCTATAAAAACTAAATATTTCTTTTAAAATCTTACTTACAAATCTTATCACAGTTTTGCACAAATATTTACTCAACTCAATGCACAGCATTACCAATGCGATACCCCATCCACCAAACAACATTACAAATATTGTAAAAATATTACCACTCATTGTCGGCGTGACGATAGCTGACGTTTCGATTAAGTTCTTTGAATAAGCAGCATTTACTATGTATTTTGACCACCATTCGAGAATTCCTGTCGATAGGATTTGTTTCTGTCTTCTGACCACCGAGGGTGGTATATTTTCCCAGATTTGAAATGAGTTAAATATAAAATAGTACATTTCCTTTGTTCCCAAATGAATATTTGCCACCGGTATATCCTCCTTGTGGAGCATTTTGTCGTAATGATGACTCAAATAACTTGGTAAAGTTAAAGCCGAATTATTGCACTTGTTTAAATGCTCCCACAACACCTTTTCTTCTTCCTCCAGATAAATTTGTTTCGCCATTTTAATCATATCTCTCCTTGACATTCGCCAAGTTTTGAGTTTCTTTGCTTGTTCCTTGGCTTGATTCAGAATCGAAAATTTATGAGAATGCAAAGAAGACCTATTATAAACCATTTGATCAATCTGATTATCTGCAACGTCCTCAAAATAATTGGCATGTCTTACCGCATGCATTTCAGATTTAAATTGAACACTTAAAGCATGATCATAAACCTGATACATTATATTATCTTCTCCCTGGCTCGTGTAAAGTATATTATTTTGAGCTGTTCTACAATATGTTAGAAAACTTTTATTAACTAGCTGCTCGAAAGTCCCTATCGGCACAGGATTCCGGGGGAGAACCATGCTGTAAACGTCAAATCTCCATGCAAAACTTAGAATCAAAGCAGCAATTGAAAATGTGGCCACAACAAATCTCAATTTAGACACTCTCTGACAGACCAGGTCGTCCACATCTTGTTCCAAATAGAGTCTAACGATATATATTAATATTTTAACAGAATTTTTGTGTCTCAGAATCTTTAAGTTTTTAAATAAGAGAATTATTCAGGTTCCAGAGATAAATATAAGTAGCCATGTAGTTCCATCAAACGTAACAAACTGGTTAAAAGCTAAAGTTTCCGTGTCAGGTGGACCGCACCCAATAAACTGGAGACTGCTTAAAGTATTTGGCACTGCAAACCCTAATTGTTGAGGTACCCCACCAGTGTATATCTGCTCGTATAATTTGGTTTCAAATAAGCCCATATGAATGTTTCTGTTTTCTTTCAAAATTCCACTTTCACATTGTTTACCGTCACTTAAATAGTAAGTGTAATCACCAAGAATTTTCATCCAAACGTTCATAAGCGCATGAGCATATGAGTCGGGGGCTGTTGAGCTCAAAATTAAGGATTTGGTGAAATTGTTTTTGCCGAGGTGCATGTTCCTGTGAAAGTCACTATTTGAAAATTTATCTATATACAAATGGATTTGTTCGTGATTGATATTAGCCAGATTTAATAGAGAATTTGTTAAGAAAGTTGTATCAACTGGAATATAATTTTGTGGGGTACAATGTAAGCACATGTGGTAAAGTTTAGAATTTGTTAAGCATATCACAGAAACAAGGAATATTTCATGAGACAAAGATTGGTTTCTTCTCTTAAGAGGTATAATTGTAAAGATGAATACTCCATCGTATAAATTGTAAGATGTGAGGAATTGCTCTTCTGTAACAAATGAAATGTGGATGGGAGGAACACTAGAGGGGAAGGTTGTGCCGTAAATTTCTGAAAACTTGAAGTAATTAAAAATTTGCGGGTAGGTTGTTTCATATGTGGCATACCTTAGAGTGGGTTTATCGAAAAGGCTAATCTGAATTTCACACAGCCATGGTCTCAGTTTTGAAGCGTAGGTAAGAAAGTCAATTTCGTAGAAACATCCAAAATGTTTGAAACCTTCCTCTGAGACAGGGTTGAGGGTGTCAGTAAATTTGAATTATTTGTGATTGTTTTTACAGGGAGTAATACAAAGCTTTTTAAAATTTTGTCATCTTCTTTGAATGCACCTGCAGCAAGTTGGCGAAGTATACGAGGTTGAGTTGTTTGGTTAGGGATGTTTAGTCCAAAATAGTTGTCGACTAGACAGAAACAGTGTAAATTTTCCAAGCCCGATAACAAATTTGCAAGATGAACCATTGCTGCTATTTCTGAGCTTTCAGAGATTCGTGTATCGTCATGTATGCGAGTGAAGGTGTATAAGTTTTCCGACTTTTGGGGATATGTGGTATTAAAATTTTGAAAATCGATAAGTTTAAAGTCTCCTAAAAACTTGTTTTCACTGCAATTTGACATAATTAGGAAGCAGATGAATGCCAATATCATGTAATTTGAAGACATTGCTATAGCCAGGTAATTTTTGCAACTAATAACTAGATAAATATCTAAATATTTTAATGATTTGCTGAAATCTTTGTAAAATTATAGTTTTTCTATAAAATAGCCTTGCAATAAAATATGAGTATAGAACTGCGTATAAAGCAACGTGTACAAATGCTTTGATAATATGGGTTTCTTCGTTTGAGTTATAACTAGCAAATATGGAATGATATTTCAGCTGTATATTGGTTTGGTAAAGTTACTTATATGTGTAGAGATAATAGCCTAGACACGTAATCATACATCAACATGTAATATCATGTCATCCATTTAATCCAAATCAATTTATTTTAATAGGTTTTTGGATCAGGATATCTAACAAAAAATATAGAGAGGTATAAAAGTGTGCGGAATATTTACCAGGTAATTTACAGACAGGCTGAAACACATTTCATGTCTCAAGTTGAGACATGTAGCTTGTATAATAAATGGTATTGAATATTTACATTGCTTATCGAACTACCTCACAACTGATTTTATAACGCGTAAATAAGTTGAGAAGATAATTTTTATAATTGAAGATTTACGTAAACACTTACATAACTATATAGTCTGACTCAGCCCATCCCCACACCCAACTCAGCCCATAGCCCATGAATCTAAGTTGTTATGGCAGCATTTGAAAAGATGTAACAATTCGGAATTGATTTTACCAAGTTACATGAGTACACAATGAGTGGAAACATTCTGATAATATTTCTAGTACTGCTCGTAGGATGGGGATTAAGTGTTCCATGGGTTTTATGGGAAATGAATCAAATTTTGCTCAAATTAGCTAAAAAGCTTTTGTATATTATATCATCAAAAATGTATTGCGGTATAGGAATGGAGTGAAAGATGTACCGAAGATTAATGCTATTTTTGTTATGGTTGAGTCAAGACATTCTACAAGCTCACGATAGATGAGATTGTTTAGTTTCAAGTGTGTTCTTGCCTTACACAAATAATCTTTTAATTTCTAAATAAATATTATGTGACTTAAATTAATAACAATATAATAATCATTAAATAATACCCATAATAATTTTTTCATAATGAAATAACACTAATAAATCTATTTTAAACGCGCACTGAACAGAAACATTTTATATTGTAAACATTTTGCACAACAAGCTAAAAAACACCAAGGAAAATAGCAAGATATAGAAAATGGACTGACTGAGCGAATCTCATCATGACTTATGGCTGGGTGAAAGCATATTATGCCTACAAATGTGAAATTAAGTTCTTAGAGAAAGTGTAGCAGAACTGAGGAAGCTTTTTGCTTTGTACTTTCTCCTCATAAAAATTCAGAATTCTCCCTTTGAAAGTGATTTTGTCCTGTTCCCGAGCTCGACTGCAGCAACAGATTACACGCTTGTGAGTGTGTTTGGTTGCAACAACAGAAATGCATACAAAAATTTAGCAAAGTTTTTTTCACATAAAAATATATAAACTCCACATTCAACTGATTTCAACAATTTTGACAGAGTAATTCTCATCGTGATACTTGTCGCTGGCTTAAAGCGTACTACTCTTACTTTGGAAAAGGGTGAAAGCAAACTCCTGAGAAATGCGTAGCAGAGCTTTGTGGAAGCTTTTCGTTTTGTACATACTCCGCATAGAACTTCAAATTTCTCCCTGTGACAGTGGACCTGTTTCGCTCGAGCTTGAGTGAGGCAACAAATGCTCGGTAGCTAGTGGGTTTAGAAGCAACAACGGACATACATGTAAAATTTAGCCTTACATTTTTTGGCAGCAGAGAAGAAAGCAATAACATAGACAAGAAGTCGTGAAGTGGGTCTTCAATTTATTTTTGTACTTTGTCTATTCATTTACATACTTTATTTATCTACTTTTAAAATAATTAAAGATCAATAGTTGGGTGTAAAGCCATAGCAAAAAACTACTGCAAATAGCAGCGTCCCTATGTTCACATGCTCGAAAAATTCCACATACCCCCAAATTATTAGACATATTAAAATTGTGAATAATTATTTTACTTAGCTAAAATCATAATCGGTCGAATTATTTAAGTCTCTACAATTTAAATGCTTTAAATCCTTAAACTCACTCGAAAGATATACGGTTGATTTTCATTACTGTCAAATCTCTTACACAAGTAGTTATCCTGAAGTGACCAAATATTGGTACCCATAATATCATACATTCCAGCAAACACAGGATGCGAAAATGTTGCAAATACAATTTTTTCTGTTGTCGCTTCCTCCAACATTATTTGTAAGCCTTTTATCTCCACATCATCGGAATTCACATTTGGTTTTAAGACATCAAATATTCCTCTCCCTCCATAAAATGTTCTCATTGCTGCTTTGGCATCCGACGGAATGAAAATTTCTAAATACGAAATAAGAATTATAAACGTGCTTTGCACAGCCGCAGAATATCCATGGTCCATAAATGTTAAAAAATTTGGGAATTCATAAACCGCCATTAGGTCTGATGACACGTAACTTAGACGAATATTTGACAAAATTACCATTGATAAGGTTATCACACCAACAGGAAGTTTTCACACAAGCCAAAACTCTTTGTCCCAAATCTTGGCGACTCATGTTGAGAACTTGTTGCATAGGGGATAAGTAAATGAGTTCGCTGTATTCGCACTTTTTAAAAAGCTCAATGATATTTCCCACTGATTCTTGAGTTCCAACTAGTGTTTTGAAGCAGATGGCTGTGTCGTAAGCGATTGGGACGCCAGGCATTGAAAATGGGAGTTGAAGACGAACATATCTTCCATATCCTTTCCCATTTAAATAGAGGCTATAATTTATTATATGTTTGTATTTAGTACCTCTTTGCATTGGAATAAATTTACTTTCAGGACAAAAATAGCACAAAATTGCAATCGAGGGACTGATTTCATCAAAAAATAGAATGTTTGTATGAAATGCGTAAATTTCACTCAAGTAAACTAACTTTGAAAACACAAACAAAATATTTCTTGCTGAATTTGGATTTATCTTTACAAAAAATGTAGCCAAGTCTAAAGTTCCATAGCTGGAGTGGTGAATAGCTTTTACTGTTTCTGCAAATGTTTTGTAAGAAGAAAATATAAAATGCAGTATGAGCTTCGCTTTTTCCCCGAAAATCGGAAGTAGCCGTGGCTTAATTGTAGCTTGTCTGGATTGTGAGATACTTTTAGTTGGAGTCTGTTAACGTGATGAATAGTGTACGTATAATTTTGTAAATAGTTGTGCTTACCTACCAAATATTGTGTATCATTTGTAAAGACTATATTTATGGCACAAGAGCTATTCAAAGACACAGGGATAAGTTGGCAGGAGCACTGAAAACAATTTGAAATCCTAACAAAACAAAGATAACGGCTTTGAAGTTACCGTTCTTCATTTTTATGCTTATTTATTTCACTTTTAAAATATTTAAAACTGAAGTGGTGTAGTTCTATGGCAACTGGTGTGCAGAGAGCCATCGACCGACTAAATTTGCTATAAGCACAAGTTCCTGACCATGTATGTGATGTTACTCATAATATAAGAGTATGGTATTTACGATGGTTATGGTTATATGTAACATGATGTGTGTGTGCTACTTATTAGTCTTTGCCTGTGTAACATGTCTGGATAATGTATTAAATGTTATAGAACTGGTGCAGTTCCATTTCGCAATTAGCGATGGCTTTAAAGTGGTTTTGTGTATGCGAAATGAGTTGTTATTTTATAGTTATATAATTACTAATAAAAATAATGTGAAACGGGTTGGTTATATGTATGCTAGTTTATTGTTTTTGAGTGTCTTATTTAGTGTCACTATGATAGGATTATTTAAATATATTTATCTCGCCTATATTTACGTAAACAGCATAGAAATTACAGCGACCTTACCATTACCATAGTAACACGTCTGGATTTGGTTAAACTTGTATTTTGTGCACACCCAAAGAATTTTAAATATAAAGCAGAAAAATGTCTTTCAAAAGATTTCACCGAAATGCCTAGAACCTCAATTAAAAACAAAAATATTGCAAATCCACAACCACCAAAGAAAACCACAAATATTACGAAAATATTTCCGCTCATTGAAGGCTTGCTTATGGCTGATTCTTCTGTCACATTACTGAAATGTGCAGCATTCTTAATGTATCTAGACCACCATTCTAAAATACCAGTCGCAAGAACAGCTTTTATTCTTTTGACCATCAAAGGCGGTGCAATACCTATCAGAAAAAATGCGTTGAATGATGGAAAATAACTTTCTTCCAATCCAACATGAATATTTGCCTGTGGAACGTGCATGTGAAGTGATTTTGAATAGTTAGAAATTATGAAACTTGGTAAAATTAATGCTGAATTGTTACACTTTTCTAAATGCTCCCATAGTAGCTTTTCTTCTTGCTCCTTATAAACGTTTTCAATCAATTCTCTTCCTGAATATAATATAACGCCCTTGAGGCTATTTCCTAATTCGATTGCCGACTTAAGAATGGAAAATTTGTGTGGATGCAAAGACGACCTGTTGTAAACCAACTGATCGACATCACTACCCACAACTTCATTATGAAAAGTCAAATGCATTAACGCATGAATTTCTGAAATTAAACTTACTCCAAAATTGTCATCATACACATGATGGAACAATTTGTTATCCCTTTCTTGAAGCGCGGTAGTCAAATTGTTAATTTCCGTGGTTATTCTTGTGTAAACGACAAACATTTTTTCCACAAGTTCTTGAAATGTCCTAACTTGCACAGGCTTACGAGGCAATGTCATATTGTATACATTATTTTTATATGCATTGCTAAGAACTGCAGCGGAAATAACCAACAAGCCTGTGACAAATCTCACTGTTAAAACCTTCTTATAAATATTAAGGTCACCCGCATTCTGTTCCAAATATATTTTAACAATGTGGAAAAGATTACGAAGGCTTGCATTTTTGCTATTTACCTTTAAATGTTTGAGTAGCAAAACTAATGCGGCACTAGAAAGAAAAATAAGTATCCAAGTAGAGACGTCAAACGCAATGACAAGTTTGTTAAAGGCGAAAGCCTCCTTGTCAGGTGCACCACATGCGATAAACTGCAGACTTGTCAGCGTATTTGGAACCGGAAACCCGTATTGTTGAGGTGTACTCCCAGTGTATGTTTCTTCATATAACCTTATTTCATAATCAGGCCAAACGTAGTCTCTAATTTCTCTTAAGTATCCATTTAAACAGTATGTGTGTTTATCCAATGTGAGCGTGTAATTATCGAGGATTTTCATCCAAACGTTGGCGTAAGCATGAGCAAGTGAATTTGTAGCAGAGGATGAGTGCAAGAATAGAGATTTGGTGAAATTGTTTTTGCACAAGAGCAAGTTTCTGTGAAATTCGTTGCTACTGAATCGGTGCATTTTATTATAAATATGTTTGTGGTTTGAAGAAATGTGGTATCCATCGATAAAACTGCTTAATAAGCGGTAATCGGTGAGAAAATACTTTTGTGTGGTACATTGCACACATATGTGATACAGGTGTGTATCAATTGAAGATATTACAGAAACTAAAAATATTTCATGGGAGAGAAGATGTCCTCTACGTCTCCATAACCAAATTGTGGTTCTAAGGACTCCTTCTGGATTACTGTAGAATGTCAGATTGGCTTTTTTACTGATAAAATATATTTGGATGGGAGGAACGCTCGAGGGAAATGTAGTTCCAAAGTTGTTCACAAATTTGAGAAATTGAAACATCCTTGGGTAGTATTTGATGTGGGGTGGTGCAACAGGAGTAAAAAGACTGAACAAAATTTCACAATTCCATGGCCTAAGTTTAGATGAGTAAAGAAGAAAGTCCAGCTCGTAGTAGCAGCCAGTGACTCTTATGTTGCGTTTTGGAAATATACACGGTTTTGGAGACGTCTCGTATTTTGAGGTGTTTACGTTCAACGTTTTTACAGGTAGAAATACAAATTCTTCAGTATTGTTCTTTTGATTTAGGGTACCATGAGCAAGCTGCCGAAGTATGAATGGTTTTGCAATTTTAGCTGGAATTTCAAATCCGAGGTAGTTGTCTACAAGATTTAAACATTGTACGGGTCCTATGCTTGACATCAAGTTTTTTAGCTGGTTTTGTACGGCCGGTTGTAAATGTTCCAAGATTTTTGAATCGTGATAGAAGCGACGAAAAACGTATAATGATTTCAATTCAGAGGGATAATTGGCATAAATGTTGTGAAAATCCATAAGTTGAAAGTCTCCAAAACTTTTGTTATTCCCGGATACGGACTGAATTAGAAAGTTTATAACTATCACAATAAATTTTATCGTGGCCATTTTTGCAATGATAATATTGCTGCCGGGGGGATATAAAGGTTGAAGATTCAGAGAAGCTTTTCACTTTTACTTTAGTTAAGATTTTAATGAATATTAATTCTGCGCTTTTTTGGAATGTTAGTTCTGAAAATAATAACGTGACCATGAAACGATTACCAAAGCATAAAATACAATTAGACCTTCCGAGCAATACTGTAGTAGTGAAACTTTGAATGTATTAGTTTCAATTTAGCCGCAATCTAATCAAATATCTGGACTTGTATATAATCTACATGTACAAAAAACGATACATTAAGCTTATTTTTCCTTCTTTAATTTCGTATTGTGCGCACAATAGCAAATTGCCCTTGAAAATAATATATACATAATTATGGAAAATAACTAAATGTGTTTAGTCATTTAAAGTGCCAATTTAGGATTTCGAGTTTCAAATTTAATGAGTGGGTGTTTCCAAATCATGTTCATGCATCATGCTCGAAAAATTGATCGATTGTATTCTGAAATAATTTCGTTAAAAACAAAACCTCACCCACAATTACAGTTGTAAAACGCAATATTGGAAGCTCTTGCAATATTTGCTTTTGGTATTTTTTTAACTGCTGGGGTTTTCCGTTGATCCAAAACATGTAATTTTGTGATAATAAGGGTGGGTATGTGTACTTAAAAACACATTGTTTCATATTCAAATGTGAGAAATGCAGGAAACAAAAGTGTAGAAATAACAATAACAACATAACAATAAAATAGAAAACAGATTATAAGCGGTTTTCTTCAAGATAAGTCTTATGGAAGTTGATGTACTGCATTAAAATTTTTTTGAAAAACCTTCATTTTTTCTATTCTGTAATGATCAAACAGGACAAATAATTTGAATTACCTTTCTAGATTTTTCAGATCAGTGGTTTTGGTAAATTTTTATTCACAGAAAAAGCAAAAATTTTATATTAACTTTCATATTAACATGCTTTCATTAAAACTGTAAATGCATCGAAGCCTATACCATTATGTCTATTTTGTCTAAAAACTAAACATTATTCTGACTTAACAATGACAACTCTGGCTTCAGATTTTAAAAGTTTTACCCAACCAATACATATATAATCTGTGATGTAAAACCTTCCATCAAAATATTTTAATGTCATGAACAAAACTTGTCTTAACTCCATTAAGAGCAAAAATATTCCAATTCCACAACCTCCAAAAAATACCACAAATATTACCAAAATGTTACCGCTCATTGTAGGCGTACTTATGTCAGATTCGTCTATGAAATTTCTGTAAAGTGCAGCATTCTTGATATATTTTGACCACCATTCCAAAACACCAGTTACTTCAACTGCTTTAATTCTTCTGACCAACGATGGTGGTGCATTACCAATAAGGAAAAACGCGCTAAAAGATTGGAAATACGTTTCTTCTTTTCCAAAATGAATCTTTGCACGTGGAATATTCTTGTGCAGTATTTTGGAATAGTTAGACCTCATGTAACTTGGTAAAACCAGTGCTGAATTATTACAATTTTCTAAATGTTTCCACAAAAGCTTCTCTTCTTGCTCCCTACAAATTTGATCTATCAAATTCCCAAATGTCCTAATCTGAACAGGCGTTCTGGGCAAAACCATATTGTACACATCAAATTTCCATAAATTGCTTAGAAAGGTAGCAGAAATCATGAACGTAGCTACAACAAATCTAACTGTTTTCCCTTTTTGACAAACCAGTTC
>JAQIXW010005297.1:0-10564 GCA_034700685.1 Willowsia buskii | reverse complement strand
ACTCATACAAATGATGATATTTCGTAATCCCACTTTGATACTTTTATGTTTAGAAACAAAAATGCGCAAAATTTTCAATTCAATCCTAGGAAATCCACCTTTACCTCTTATCATTTAAAAACCAAACAATTTATTATTTACATATATTGCTCCACATTTTCTACATTGATCCCTATTTGCCAACAAATCTTACCAAAGGAATTCAAAAATCAAGGTCAGGAATAGCCTATTACAAATACAGCTTTGATCTTGAGATTCAAATTTTTATGCTTCAACTTAAGATCATCAATCACCAGAAACAACGTGACATTTTAATATCTTTCAGTACGACACTAATACTTTGAAATTCATAACTTTGTGTATGATTGCATATTTACATCTGTCAGATGTCAGTTATCGAAAACAATTATTTGTAACATATACTTTTTTATATTTATGCTTTTATTGCGCAACAATTATTTTCCAGATCTATTTTCCAGCTATTTTAAATGTTGACACGCGTTTTCTAGAATATACTAACATTGTGAAACAACATGTTGCTTCCAGCATAGCATTTCACTTCCTTGTGTCATAATCATAATTAAGAAAGCCACAGCCCGCACGCGCTTATTCCTATCCGCACTGGAAGTGCATCAACTACCCCGAATCAAGGTACACCCACGTTAAACTGGAGCGTCCAGCATCTCAAAAAGTACCCGTCAAAAACTGCTTTTTCCTACAACAGCAAGTACTCCTTATCGTGTAAAGATGCCTTTATCATCATCATCATCATTATCACGTGGCTGTTTTGCCATCAGGCAAGATTTTTATATAAAGAACCAAACCAAAACCAAGCAAGACGGAGGTTGATTTTTACACAGAAGCCGCACTCCGGGTCCCTGCGCAGATGTACATTTTCATTCAATCAATTCCAGGTCCGATGATATGATCCTTTTTTTTCTTCCTCTTCTCTCCATTTCTTTTATTCCCCAAGCATTGTTCACCAGACCTAAAGCTATATGACATCTTGCATCTTTCCTATTACTTCTTGGTCAGCAAGATTACCTAAGATAATCAAGGTAATTCTAACAGCAGCAAGCTTTGCAGGGCTTGCTTTTGGGCTCACTCATAACAAGAAAAGATCAAGTACTCACTCTCCTCTTTTGCCCTCTCTACACTGTTGCATCTCAGTCTCCTTCTCATATTCCATATTAACAAGAAGGGCATCACAAGATCAGGAATAAAAATCTTGTGTAAAAATCACAAATACAATAGTCAAAGCCTGAAAAGGTGAAGGGATCCAAGAAATAAATGCAATGGAAAAATCCTCTACATAACATATTATAGGTACCCTCCGTAAGCCATTTGTATAGCTGGAGATTGGAGAACATGATCCGTGATGATAATGCAAAGTACATCTGTAGAGAAAACAGGCATATGGACAGTTGCTCTACTGATTCTTTTTTTTCTTTCTCTCTTTCTGGTTCTCATTTATTGTTCATGCACCATTCTATTCCTTTTGCACCACTATACCAGGTAAAGAGAGAGAGACTCACAGCCTGTGTAAAAATACGTGGTGGTTGGGGTTGGTGTTTTTTTTTCAATTTTTTTGGTACGCTCCATATTCCTTGCATGTTGTAATACTCTTCTCCGTACTTGCACGCATCTTATCCTGTGTGCTTTAACTTGCTCATCTGCTCCTCTTAATGCAGACAGTGGATCTGCTCGCTGATAGAAAAGTGGTGGGACGCTAGTCTGGAGGTTCAGTTTGTGCCCAGCTAGCACATTGGAAGGATCTTTCTGAAAAAAGCTCCTTGTCGATTCCTGTTCTCTTTCATGAGAAAACGTTCATATTAGTGCCTTTATCCTTTTTTCTCTTTTGCTGACTCAACTTGAAAGAGTGAAGGCGAA
Organism: Willowsia buskii; assembly: GCA_034700685.1. NCBI lineage: Eukaryota > Metazoa > Arthropoda > Collembola > Entomobryomorpha > Entomobryidae > Willowsia > Willowsia buskii. The sequence goes on along the minus strand of JAQIXW010005297.1, from coordinate 8,674 downwards.
AAGGAAAACTTTTTGGTATAAAGAGAGAATACGTGTCCTTCGGTAACCACAGTTGTGCCCTTGCTTTCGTCGTGCAAGCATCTCTCTCTCTCTCGCGCTGACTAAAGCCGCTCCGTAGTTTTGTAACATTCATACAACTTGTGTGGAAAACATTTTTATTGTTTGAGATTCTCAAGTGCAAGTGAGATTTCACATTTGAGCCTTGAGAGAAGTTTTTGTTGAAAAATCGTCAACTTTTTGAGTTCAAGTTTTTTCCTGAGTTTATTGGAAAACGTGGAAAGTGTTGGAATTCAAAATGCCGCCTGTTGTGACGTCGTTGAAACGTTCTTCGGCTAATTATAGCCACTGTCCGCTTAAAAAGCGGCCAATCAAGTATGACCCTGTGGATGATTCGGATTCGGACGTTTCCTATAAAGGTAAATATTTGAAATTCTTTTAACACAAGTAAAATGTAATTTATTTTCGGAAGGGTTTAGTTGAGGAATTTAGGATAAATATTTTGAAGTTTTCGGAAAACTGTTATACTCATGGAACCCTTTTTTTCTTTTCTTTTTTGAAAAAATAGGAATGCCTTCACCACAGTCGTCAGTTAATGACTCTGAGCCTGAGAATCTCTCGACCAAACCAGAAGATCTGAAGTTAAAGAAAGAGAGTCTCTCCTCTGCCTCGTCATCTTCATCCATGTCTCCACCACCAATTTCTTTGGTAGCTGGCCGTGGAGGTAGTGTCACTTCTTCTTCTTCACCATCATCCCCGATCTCTCTCCACTACAACAACAGCAGTAATTACTCTGGAGGTTATTGTGGAATGCCAAGTCCTCCACATCACGCTCACCACCATCACCAGCATCCACATCTTCATCCTTCTCAATTCTCTCCAAGCTACCTTGCTGTACCTCAACCCTTGAAACCAGTGTCAGGTGGAGGGCCACTGGAACCAATTAGTCTCAATCCGCCCGCCGCATGGCCCAAAATGCATGCTTCTGTTTCCCCTGCATCTCACATTCACCATAATAATTACTCATCGTCGGCAGCAGCAGGACAACGCTCTTCTTACTTGGATTTCTCCCCAGTTTCATCCTCATCTTCTCCCTTTTCACGCTCTTCTGTTGTTATTCCTCAGTTTCACTCTACATCCCCATCTCACTTCGCCCCATTCAGTGCTCGTGATGCTTCCGGCTCACCACCCCATGTATCACCACCCTTGAGCATGGAACCCGCATATCCAGTGATTAAGATTGAAGAAGCCCATCGTGGATCTCGCCCATTTAGTCATCATCACCACAATGAGCAAAATACCAAACTTTATGAAGAAATCATCACGCCAGTTGCAGCACACCAGCAACACGCTCACAATTACCATCATGAGCAGCCATCATCAAAAACTATCATCAAACAGGAGAGACATTGCTACCCATCTCCACCCCACTCTCACCAATCTGCTGAAAGCCGAGACTCCGTAATCAGTCACAGCTCTGTCTCGTCATCATCAAACAGCCAAAATCAGCAACCTATCGCACCACCTCCTCAGCTATCCCAAATTACGCCAATCAATGTTAACGGCAGTGTGCGATACCAGTGTCCCGACTGCAACAAGTCATACTCTACCTTCTCTGGCTTATCCAAGCATATTCAGTTCCATTGTGCGAGTCAGAACAAGAAGCAGTTTATTTGCAAGTTTTGCGAGAAAGTTTACGTCTCATTGGGTGCTCTCAAGATGCACATTCGCACTCACACTTTGCCTTGCAAATGCCACCTCTGCGGAAAGGCCTTCTCCCGACCATGGCTCCTCCAGGGGCACATCAGAACACATACGGGTGAAAAGCCATTCTCCTGCCAACACTGCAACCGCGCATTCGCCGACAGATCCAACCTCCGCGCCCATTTGCAGACTCATTCTGAGGTGAAGAAGTACTCTTGCAACCACTGCTCCAAAACTTTCTCCCGCATGTCACTTTTGCACAAGCATGAAGACAGTGGATGTGGTGCTGACTCTTCAATTGCTGCTAGCCATTGTGGGCCAACCTCTCCTAATGAAGTAATCGCACAGAACATGAGTAAGCTTATTACAACAAATTAGATAGTAGTAGATGGGCAACACTTTTTTCTTTACCAAACATCATCATTACCGTCACTTTAGTGGTCACCGCCCAATTTACCAAGTGTTCACTTTAACTCGATTTTTGTATATCTACCATTTATAAATTTAAATGTAAACTTCAGCTTACATTACACAAACAAGTAGCTTATTGTATTGAATTATTGCCTTAAACAAAGTCTTGTCTCATTTTCCGCAGAGGTTATTTACACTAGTTTTTAAGCTGTAGCCATTTTTGTAAATTTTATATTGTACATAGATATCTAATAATATATTAGTATGTATTGGAATGACACGACACATAACGTTTTACGAATCTGTGCCATTATCTCAAAGAAAGTAGAAATTGCAGCTAATGAAATAATAACGATATATTTCAGATATAATATTATTATACTCTATACCAATGTATTTTTATATTGTGCAATTACGTTGTTGCATATGTACACACTTAAGTCAATGCCTTATATAAAGTAGCCTTGCCACTTGGTATGAAACTAGTAATCATCATTACATGTTATTGATCTACTATGTCATTTTTTGATATTGCATCATATCTCATCCTCATCAAATGTCAAATTAATACATTTTGCACTCGGTAGCAAATGTATTTTTTCTTGCTATGAACGACATGCTTATTGCCTGCATATATGTAGGTTAACATAACATATATATATATCTTTTAAGAATAAGAATTTTCTGAAGATATCATTTAACTCACTGTCACACTCAAGGAACCATGTACAAAACAAAATTATAGAAAATGAAAGCCATAGCTGAAGATATATTAAATAATTGTATGGTTATCTTTATTGCATGTAAGAATATATGGTGTAATTTTAAGAAGACAAAAAATCACTGATCTAATTTGCTACTCATTCGGACGCTTTTGATCAATGGTCCCGTTGTGCTGTACCTCAACTTACATTTTGATTATGTAAGAAATTGTATGATAGTATTAATACTTTTAAGACGAATTTATTAAATGAACTATATAGCAAAGATTTACGTATATATATATTATATTAGCTGCAGAATGCCATAATTTTATTTTTAGATATTAAAAATAACGCGCACCGTCTTTATATACAAACTTGTGTACTATTATTGCTGCTATTGCAAACATCACATTTATAAAAATATATCATTATTGTACAATTTTTATTGTATTCAAAGTTTATTATGCCACGATAAAAACAAAAAATCAAGATAAAAAATAAATGCCTTATTGAAAAGCTTAACTTCAATCTGTTTCAGTTTTCAAACTCATTTACCCATGCAAACATTTCATACTCTATTCAGCATTGCACTATTCATATTATTTCTCATCCAGTAGTAAAGTAATTGACGAATAAAGACGTATTTCATAGCATCAAATCAAGTACTTGTATGCAATGACACATGTAGAACTTTGCAATTAACGTTAATTTTCATTTCAAAGTAAAAGATACAAGTTTCTTTGTCGAAAGTTGCTCAAATGTGCATCTCTCTTAACACTAGCCTTTCATTTACACAAGTACCTATATCGGCAAATTCAAACGAAACCACTAACATAACTTTTATAACTTGTCCGGTTATAAAACCACTTTCGATTTATCCAGTCAGCATATTATTGTTACTGAGAATGAGGCAATTTTAAACATTAGAAGAACCTTGTCTTTCGCATAACTCTAGTGATTATTGATTGGGAATGTAGTGTATCATTGACAAATAGCATTTATTTTGTATCAATCATTTAGCCATTGATACTAGTGAATCCTTACAAATAAAAGACACTTTGAATGTTAAACTTAAAAATATTCAGAATTGATGAGTGATTACTGATTACGATGAGTAACGTGTATGCACGCAACTTATCGTTTCTCGTATTTTTGTCTTTCCTGTGTTTTTAATTACATTGGGTGCATGGTGCATGAATCTTTGAACTGGATAGTGGGAACGGAACTGTTTTTGCATACCAAAGGCAGGTCTCATTACGACTGTAGGCAGTATACAACGAAAAACGCAAAAACCTACCAACAACAAAAAATGGCTGTAAATACTTGAGAATAAATAGTTTCCCTTGGCCAAATAGAGATAAAAACAGGAAGGAAAAAGAAACGGACCAGAAGCTAGAGAAAGGAACTAATTACATTTATTCAGATATCCCCATACATTTGATATCAGGTAGAAAAAGTTGTAAAGCCATCTGTTGTTATAATTTTCTCCGACATATTTATATAGTTTATAGTGAGATATTCGTTATACTCAAAGAAGTCAGTGTGACGGTTAAATATCGGAACACGGATATCCGCACATGAAACTTCCAACTCTTCCAAACACACACATACATATTATGCATTTAGTGTAAAGGTATAAGCGTAGATAACGTAACAGATGAATACACAAATACCAAAGAGTTAATATACGCACACAGTAAGCTTTAAGCCAAATAAGATAAAAGCAGAGCTATTAGCGACTGACAGACGCAGACGGAAAAAACAGGAGGTAAGACGGTAGGAGTAGTTGTGGGAGGAGGAGGACAAAAAATGTTATAAAACTACGACTACAGTCAAGTAAGGCATTATATCATTATCATACACATCATCTTATCATCATATCACTAGCGAAAAGCACAGTTAATATGGGTCGGCCTTAACAGAAAATGAAATCGCCATTTGTTGATAGCAAGTAATAGGACAACACTCACAACTATTATATATTATGTTGATGTGATATGTGATGATGATTATGATGACGATAATATGATATACCACCATTTCTACACAGGTAAAACAACGACAACTGTTTACTTGCTCTTCTGAGTATAGTGTATATCCTTCCAAAACAGTAGAGCACTTGCATGCATGACATGGTATAATATTATGGATGTAGATTATTAAATAACCCTTGCTCTCGAATGAGAGAAGTAACGTTGGTTTGTATGAAGGTAAGTTAATGACAATGGTGATAGTTGATAAGAAGACGAACCACCTGTTTCCTACTTTTTCCTTGATTACTCTTCTCCACACACACACACACGACTTTTTTGATAGTTGGGATATGGTGAGCTAAAATGTACTTTTTGTACTCCTTCGCTGGACAGGACACGTCGTACAATATGGATTGTTGAATGAATGAACGGAAAGATATCATTACGTTTAAAAGGCATACAAGCAAAGTTAAAAGGCAGCATAGGTTGGCGATGATGATGGAAGTGGTTGATGATAGGAACTGGCTGACAAAAAGTCAGAGAAAAACTCATAATAGTAATCATGCATGTCGAAGCAAGTGGAAATTGCTTCTTATGCATGTGGGTACGGACGTTCACTTTGCTAACGGGAAGGAAGTCGTTGGTACATGAAACGAAGACCAAGCCAGACTGTCTGTTGCACTGGAAAAAAAGAAGAAAATATATAATACAAAAGTCCTACTTTTACTACAAACTTGATGAGATATCACATTAGGGAGCCACATTAATAAATTTAACCGTTGCTTTTTGCCATCATCAAGAATGAAAATCCGTTGTTTTTGTCGACTTGTTTAGTGCAACAAGTTAAACAGTTACACAAGTAGAACTGATTACGAGACTTATTATAGGATTATGATGATGATGTTAAAGTTGTGTTGTGGGGTTGGAGAGGATTATGACGTTGGTTCGTTATGGATTATATAGTACTTATAATAGTGCGTGCTCTCAATAATAAAATGGAAACTTTCTTTCGAGGTAATTAAAGGCTGAAATCGTAATTAGTAATTAATTTTGGCCAAACATCATTAATACGGGACAAGTGGATCGAACACAACTCTACTTTTAAGATTTCACTTTAATGCTTTTCATTTTAATTCTGAAAACAGAAGTGGGATCAGTAGAGTAAATACATCATGTATAGAAAAAGCAGGGCATTTGTTGGGGAGTTGTTTGTAGCTGGAGATGAGAATTTGGGGAGCACGTACTGCGTGTACACGTAATATTTTTATGCAGAGGAGATTTAAAGAGCAGATGTTCACCTTCGTTCTCATACGATCTGATACCTGCCTACTTTTTCCACCTTTTCAGATGGATATTCACAAAACAAAAAGTAAGCTGGCACTTTGCACCAAGAGAAACATGCTTCCATTGTAATAATATGCTAATCTTTCCTGATCTGGAAAAGGCCAGCAGGAATAAAAATTTATGCATTGCATCATAATCAAGTAAAAAATAGCTCATTCTATTTATGAATAGTGTTTGCAAGGAAAACTTAAAAACTTTGGTTGTATTCAGTTTTCAGAAGTCTTCTAGTCAACAATTTAAAAAGATCTGGGAATAAGGAAATTTTTCCATCACGTCACATATGTACACATTGCAACATCATTACCCATTGCCCCATGTAATTCATGTATACAAACTAAAGCTATTTAATAGATTTTCGTATTGATGTAAATACAGTACCGTGTAATTAAAATGAGGCAAGAGATTTTAATTGCGCAACCGTGAGTGTGTGTTGGGCTCCACAAATCTTTCTCTTTGATTGGACGAGGAACAAAACGCCTTAAATTTGTGTAAATAAAGTTTCAAGACATAATAAAGACATTCCATTGTTTATGACTAAAAAAGATTACCAAAGTTTTGGAAACTTTTGAAGCAAAGAAGGAAAATTTTAAGACAAACCGAGTTCCCTAAAAGGTCATTGAACATAATGTGTTACTTTTAAGTAAAAAAGAGAAAGTATCGAAACAAAGTATTTAAAACCTTCATCATCACGATAGTCATCTTTCCTTTTCCTGATACTTTGCGGATCAGAATATACAGTATGATAATCGGAAATAAAAATGCACATTTACTGATCGCTTTAAACCATCATCAGAGATTCTCCACGTTTTAAATATTTTTATCATATTCTGTAGTCACGTTTTCAGTCGTTTCCTTATTAGTTTTGTGGCCGTAGATTAAGCATAGGCATGAAGACTTTTTGTCACTCGCACAAAATTCTTGCTTTCATCGTTTGATCTGTATTGGTTTTTGCTTAATATTGGATTTATAGAGATCCGGTTGAACACGTATACAGTTTAAATGCAGTTTATAGAATCTTTCATAATGTTACCACATTTGCAAACACCTAAATATATATACCTACTTTGTGTAAATTTAGATGAAAAGAAAGGGGAAATTCACGCACAACAGAAAGTCATATTAATACTCTGTATAATATATTCTGATTTTTCCTTTCACACATTTATTTTCAGCCCAGTTTAAAAATTGTCTTAATAATTAATAATCATTCACATATGGCACAATAATGGCAAAAAACAAGCATATCAATCCATTATATTTAGGTATTGCATCCGTTGTAATACGCATAGTTTTGTATACCCATATATCTATGTACCGTTCTTTTTTGTCCCGTGCTGCAGGTTTTACTATTGCAGTAACTCATTGCCTTCACATAAAACGTTTCCATCAATCACAGCCACCTGTAAATCTTTGTGTGATGTGGCGATTCAATCAATTTACTCCTTGCTATATAATATCGGCCTATTTGAACACAAGAGAATGTTATCATTTCAATCAACTCCATGCAAAGAGAACATCGCATTGTTCGTAGCTTACCTGTTGGAATTTCGGCAAGTTTATTATACATTCACTCTATCTACAAGAAGACATTTAAATTGTTTCGACTAAAATGACGGTTGAGTATAGCTTGCTATACAATACAAAAATATGTATCTAATCACACCTCGTCGGCGGCATCAGTTCAGACTTAAAAGTTGAATGAATACGTCTTATAGATTTGTGGGATATAAAATCAAGTAGCACGTTTCTATTATTAATGCACAAATCCTTTACAAATGAACATTTTGCTACTACTTACATTTTTTATATTGCAACAGCCAGTCAGTAAGAAAAAGGTTAAATTGGAGTCATTCAAACTGATAGACAAACGAAAGGATAGATAGATGCTTATTTGCGTAAGTTGGATTTCTCAGTCCCCTTTTAATTCAGATAAATTAAGTATACTGACAGGAGAAAACGGTATTGCAACTACTGTCTTACTCGCATTTTACTTTATGCTTAGATATTCTTCTGAGGTCGATTGTTGGACACATCAAGCTTAAGAAGCAATTTAAATAGCACCGTTGGAAAATTCACTTGATACATGATAAAAACACTTTACTCTATATAAAAAACATACATTCGCTAATATTTTATAAAATGTTTTTATACTGCATAACCTTTATGAAAATAATAAATGATTGTTACAATAACACATATAAAAATATCATTGTATTCTTGGCAGTCATAAATGCAGTGAAATGTGTAAGCACAAGTGGCTGCAAACATACAATCTCCTTTTACTCCATATATATGAACTTATTACTACAACGGACAGCTGTCAGTTAACGCCCTTTTGATTGTGTATCATCTTTCGCGAGACAATTGACAAGCCATTGTATTCTCAAATACGGTGGAATTTATCCGTACCAAAAAATCATCACAAGATACGCGGCTTTCATGCTATGTACCGCATGGAATCATGCGAAATAATATGAAATCACCGTGTTCTACTATTTCTCTAGTTTACTTGTGCTAAAAAACGGTAATTTTTGTAATTTT
>JAQIXW010005296.1:0-10566 GCA_034700685.1 Willowsia buskii | reverse complement strand
TCTTAGAACTGACCTGTTTCAGATGAATGTAATATTCGATTGAATTGCATTCTCATCTTAAAAGTTTGCTCGTACTATGTACCACGAGAGTATTTGCTAAAGGTGAAACAAGTGCAATCATTCTCTCCTATTTATCTATATAAATATATAAATTCACCAGGACCACCCACAGGACCACTCAAGTGTATATATGAACCAAAAGATCGCTTAAATTAATCTCTGTTATTGATATTGATTAATCATGTGCTCATGAGCTGAAATTGCGTTTGTACTAACTTAATGTTTTCACATATCTTAAGCTAAGCTACTCTCCGCGTATACGTAATAAATAGAGTTATATAAAGAGGAGCTTAAACATTTCCCAACTTGTAATATCCCCTCAACCACTTCTTTCTCTTTGTAATGTTTAATTAAGCAGACGCTCTTAAAGATTATAAGTATCCAATAACCTTAAAGAGTACTTCCAAGAAACATAAATTGATTAGGTAACTTACAATATTTAGTAACTTAATTACCTAGTTTAATGAAGTGACTTGAATCAGCATGCAACGAATCGAAGAAGTATATTATATATTATACTTTTTCTTTTTCTTCCGAAAACCGTTGGAGAGTTTCCCTTTGATAGTTATTCAAACAAACAAATTTTGAAATTACGGATTAAATCGTCTGCTTTCCATTTGACTTTCTATTTGATCTTTAAATCCTGTTACGCAATTAACACACTTAAAGAAGTCAATGTTGTTTATTTATTGTTCCACCGTATAACAAAAATGAGAATATGTACATATAGCATGAATACGGAATACGTTACTTTAAAATAGTATCACCTGTGTTTTCTTCTGTACTCAAAGCAATTCAACAACAATAGATTTTACTTTTGACATCAATACTTTTAGAATCCACACTAATACAATTGTACTAGAGAAGTAAAAGTAAACAAATTTATTTACCAATGTCACGCCTTAGCTTTCCACTCGAATAGCAATACCATCACCATTAGCCCATAGCTTAGCTAGCTGTACATCACTTTCCTTATAAACTTCCATGTGCACGTATTGATTTTTACTGTTTACTTTCCGTAGTATAGCAGAGCTAACAAACACTACGAAACACCATTTTCTCCACTGGTGTTATTTAGTATTTTGAGTCGACCTCCTCCTCTTCATCATCTTCTTTAAGGAAGACAAGGCGTCGAAAACATTTGTAAATGATTGGTTGCTGTTTCTTATTTGTTAGTCTACAAGAGCTGTCTCGGTCGGTAGTGGTGTTGTGTTGTTGCTGCAGTCACTATATTTTCTTTCTTCGTATTCTGCCACTGTCATATTGGATACATAATAACAGGCTTCGAGTAGTGAGTTAAGACACTCAAAATTCTGTACACGCACTCAGAAAATAGGTCGATCCTGGAAATCTAATGAAGCTAGAGAAAAATAGGAGGGAAGAGAGAGAAAGTAAGTCTAAGACAGAGAGAAAGAAGAAAGAGTCGAAAACCAGAACCTGTCGGTTGCAATGAGTGCTGATATGACATCGAATTGGCTTGTGCTGTGGTTTGATATGAACTCTGCTCTCCGTCATGTTTCCATTTTCTCTGTTTATCGTGTGAGGCGTTTCGTCTTGAAAACATATATTCTATAGATATGGCATCATACTCAAGTGATGTGCTGTAAGAACGCAGGTAGATCTTCTTTTTGTGATTTAAATTATTATTCACAGTGCCAGGTTTTTCATCACTAGCTCTCCACTCTTAGATAAATACTTTGTAATAATAGTCTACCTTAAAAGAAAGTCATCGAGTCATATACTCTCACTACTTTTGCGAACCAATATTTCCAAAAAGTTCTCAGTATTTGGTATACAACATGCTATCAGTTTTGCGAAGTGTATTTTGTTTCTGGCTGTGTGACGAGTAAGAATCGATAAATAGATCAAAAGGGAGAAAAAGTCTATTCAGAGGTCGTTGCACACACATACAAATTATACCTAAACGACTTGCGCTAGCCTAGCCCTATTTGATCTGTTTTCAAATAATAGTGTGGCTATACTTCTTACTGATATTTGACCTATTATCCGGCATTTTTAGGAGATAGCAAAATATAAAAGCATGTATGCCAAGGTGTAAAACGTAATCATTAAATTTTATTATTGTGCCACTGTAGATCAATATCGGTCATGACTCCATGCAGCAACACCGTTCTTCTAGGCTGTGTCCTGGAACCAAGATCTAATACATTTGACTCGTTTTCACTTATTTCTACAAACTGAATGCTAAAATATCGTATGTACATAATAAGGCTATGAATATCATTCCTGTATTTTTTCTCTCGCAGTTTTGCATTAGCAGTGATGGCGGATGATCATGACGATTTGCGGGAGGTAGCTTTGTATCATGTTTTATGAGGGCATATTTCTTGAATATCCTTCCAAAATTATTAAAGAAGTACATATAGTATCATTTTACATTAACTTTCTCTGTGTAGTTTACTGTTTAATAAGTATGCAACACAAGTTTATGACAAAATTATGGATACTATCTAACACGCTAGTCTGTGCATTATGGTTGGAAGTGTTATTATTATTAACGTCATTGCCATCATTAGAATATTGCATACGGAATGAAATGAAAATATATAATAGTGTATCTTCATGCCTGCACGGTATCGCTATTCCATATCGTACAAAAACACAGTTTTTAAGCCAGATGGCAAATAAAAAACGTTTTATGACCATCAACTCTACAGGATTCCATTACGAAGAGTAAACCTAAGGCTTGCATGCATAATAATGGAAATCCGGTCTGATGGAAAGTACATACATAATACTGCACGCCAACAATACTGGACTGGAATGCTGGAAATGATATTTTACATGAAAAGAAACCGTACCTACCAAAAATTGTACCACTCACTACCATTTCTTGGTGTGTCTCTATTGCCTCTAGACAAGCTATACTACGCAGAAAATGGGCTCTCTTCGCAAATAGGGTAGGTCCTTGCATAATGATATGCACATTATGAATATTCCACGTCTAAAACACAACTGCTACAGCAGCAGCACATATTACAACTACAAGACATACCACAACAACCAACCTCCTGAATATGTCAAGTAGTATAAACTATCTTATTTTTATACACTTACTAACTTTACTTGTTAGATGCATGATGACCGCTTCCATTTTCCCCTGTGTTTTCTTACATGCACATATATGACACAGCATGCTTTGCTATCGCTGTCTTGATGATGCTGCTCAATTTCTTCAGACTTTTACGCAGTCAGCCAGCCTTCAAGATTTCAAGTTTCGTATAATTTACCTGCGAATATTCATGCTTGTTGGTAAAAAGACTAGCAAGCATAGCGTTACCAATACACACCTCATCTCCTCTTGTCTTTAACACGAACTTATTTTGCAGAAAAAACCATTTTATTTCGTACACAAGTTCCTATGTATCGCATCCATGAATATGCAAAACGCAGAGTGCGAGTCGTTTTTTCCCACTTTCAGAAGGTAGAAAATAATCATACAAGCCTTTCTCCATCCTACAAGAGAGTATACACGTATAGCATTTGCAATGCATGAGCATGTCACCGGAAATGAGGATAAGCAATATGGATACATGTGCCGTGTATATCTCTGAAAAAAGTGTAAACATTGAAGTAGAGAAAGCTTTTCCACGAACCATCCATTATAAAAACTCTAAACGCCTGAATATGCATTATGTATATTGGAGGAAATGAAATAATGAAATCCTTCCATTACATCACAACTATATAGTGTGAGTGCAGCGAACTTTCTCTATTCCTTCTCTCTCCGTATATCTCTTTCATTGTTTTTCTCTTCCTCCGGATTTCATTAGTAAAATCTTGGTGATAAGCAAAAATACATTTTAAAAGTAGACAAGTAATAATATAGCTTTTTGAACACTGAAAATTCTTGAGAAACACGAACTATACCTTTTATGTTGTAAGAGACTTGGTTCAGTAAAGACAGCTAGCGTATAAGACTATGGGTGTATAGATGTCTAGGAATGCAAAAAAAAATTCATTAATGTCAAAATAAATGGCATTATTGTGTTTATCTCACTCACCGGATGAATATCTTCATCCGTTCTATTTATTTATGCGATTTTTTATAACTGATTCTGGTTGAATGACGGATATAATAAGTAAAATAATAAACCTCCTACAATATACCAAGCTATCGGATATCATACATTGTTACATTGCCTTTCTGGAATTATTTTGTTGTAACAGTGAGTTTTTTATGGGTATCAAATGAAGTACCCAACATTTCCCTGCAATACAATTTCTTTCATCAGATCCTCCTCTTGTTCCGAACACACGAAAATGCGAATATTATGGAGAGGAAAGGGAAATAACCTCTAGTCATTTTTTCCTTTTTGTTTAAAACATATTTTGCAATTTTCATCTAATTTAAATCACAATGAGTACTGCGCGACTACATATATTGCGAAAAGCACACACACGCTATTTATTCTTTTGAGAAGCATTTCATTTCCATAGACTTGCTCCGGATTCTCATTCTCTCCATTGTACTTTTATATGACATGCCTTCCAGAGAAACAAAAAATGCTAAATATTAACATACATAACGAAATTTTCCATCTAAAATACAAAGTAGACGGTACAAATACCGCCGCCAGCGTCTAGTTCCACAACATGCCATACTTTCAACATGAAGCTATGCTTATTTTGTAGACAAAAAGGAGAATGAGCAAGCGAGAGTGCCTATATATGCATATTACTGCTTGCTTGCCAAAGGAAAATATTTATGGATGACAATCATCGACACGGAAATTAAATCCTTTTCCCTTTTTCTCTACACGCCATTGCCGTTGTCTCCTCATCCACCAGTATTATAACACCGCCATAGGAAACAAAAAATAAAGAGAATGAAAAAAGGCGTAGATTGCATTTCTTACCCATAAAACACCGCACACCAGCCATTTTTTCACTAAAAGGATGACAACCAGCCGTACATTCCCATTTAAAGTGTTGGATTGTGATTTGTGCTTGAAAAAAAAAAGACTTCCACTTCAAACAAGAAACTCTCCTGTTTGTCTCATGTGGGGTAAATGGGAATTCAAGGTGATATTTGATTCGCTTGTCTGTACGCTTCTATTACTTTCGCTTTTCTCACGTATGTAGAAATGCAGATCAAGTTAACTCTTTGTGGTGATGTGAATGGAAGTTTGCTGGATCGCTGCTTTCACCACCATCACACATGAACTGAATTACTCTCAGAAAATAATGCCCGTTTTTTCTTACACTTTTTCTGAATGTGGGTTATGATGATGACGACATGCGTGTTTATTTTGTGAAGTTGTCGATGAAGCGCTGTAAGCAGACCTACTGCTTATCCATCTATCCGTCAAGCAAAAAAAATGAAGAAAGCTTTGTGTATCGTAGAGAAAATTCACTTATGTTGGAATGATGCGTTGCGAAAAACGAAACGAGATCACTCGTTTCTGTCTGAAAGCAAAAGTGGTAAATTGAATTTGTGAGTCGATGGATGATGTTCTGAATTACACCTTATGCAAAAAATGAAGAGAAATCTTCATTGCTTTCTCGTTTGTGCCCTACAAATGCCTTGTAAACAACATCGTAGAAACATGGATATCTATATACCGTCACTAGTCACTGCTTTTATAATGTATTTTATAGTAACAAGTATGAAGCAATGCTGTTGCGCTGACTCGTCCTTTTTCCACCTCGCGGTTATTTTTCATGCACTGTAGCATAAGTATCATAGATTTTCCTGTCTCTAGCAAGGGTTTTGATTCTTTTTTGAATTTGCATAGCAAGAGAAATTTTCAAAGTAAAAATTTGGTTTGTATTAAGCAATATGCATTAGTTATATGCTGGGATATACGTGAAACAGCGCAAAGTAGTTTATATGTCGTTGATGATAGAAAACCCTTTTAAAGGCTTGAGGCTACAGAGGCAACAACACACATTATAACTGTGGCAGCAAACAAGCTGTATGTATTTCAGTGGTGTGAATGAGGATGTTACATTTACATCTTTTCACATCGAAATTATAATATCCAGAAAGGGCAGGGAGCAGGAGAGAAAGTAAAATTCAGGGTTCTGTATACTTATTTGCCTTTTATTATACGATACTGAAAACATGAAAGCATCCTCTCACTCACACTCGTTCACTTGCAGTCAGTCTGTTCAGTTAGTTGCTTGGGTTTTCTGGTCGATTGCACACATTCATAGCCACGCCACAGTATCATAGTGAATAACTTGGTGGAATATATCGAAAATGAGAAAATCTTTGGTTGCTTTGCTTCTCAACTTTTCACATTTTCACGTGTTTCTGCAAAATATTTATGAAAGTAAAAAAGATGGCTACTGTTACTGCAATTGAGAAAGGCAGACAGCCAGGCAGGCAAGTGATAGTAAACAAGGCTACAATATTTTCACAGTTTTGCTGCTTGCAATCTAGTATGGAGAGCACTCCTACAAAACCTGCGTATAGATCATCATCATTCGCCTTATATTAATATCTTTACAATCCTTTCATATGCACACATATCGTGTACGATTCGTATACAATGATATGTGTTTGTTGAATGTTGAGTGTATTTTGCATAATATGCCACGTTTGTTCGTTCATGGCAAGTGAAGATTCGCTCAAAAACAAGAATCGATTTCTCAATGCAGACAAAATTAGCTCACACATGTTTTCCTGGGACTTGGTTGGAAAGGTTTTTAGAGATGCCATGTGTATGAGTCAGGAGAAGCGGAGATAGTGGTTTGTTGTTAAAATAAATATGTTAATACAAATACAGCCAACGCGCGCTTAAAGTCTAGTCAATGTAGAGATGCAAAGGAAGCGATGGCGGACCTGCCTATAGGGTTGACTGGGTTGTTGGGTTATTGAGACACGTGGAAGTGAAAGTAGCAGAGCAGCATAAGCGACAGTGGTGGTGGTAATAGTAGTCAATAACAGGTTTTCAGTCGTGCCCCTGTTATTTTCAGAAAAATTTCTTACTACGTGTGTTTTTGCTATTTTTGCACATGTATGGGTATCCGAAACAAACAAGCAGTATGCAGATTACATAAATGTGCCTGTGTCAGGTTTCATATGACTGTATGTGATTGTTTCCCATTTTCCATTTGGCTTGATGCGACGCATTGGATAGTGTGTATCATTCACTTTATTCTTTATTTGAAACACAACTGGGCAGTTACATATAAACCACTACTGGAAAAATGGGATTTTTGTAGAGATATATCTTCCTTCTCAATTTCTGAACTTGACCTATTGACTTTCTAGCTCGGAAGGTGATTTATATCTTTCAGAAACAGTTACTTTGAGCCGCGTATTTAAAAAGTATCATCCTTTCTTTTTTTAATGAAAATGTGAACGTGAGTGTTTTCATAGATTAGCTTCATTTCTCTGTAGCTAGTCCCACTCTTGGCAAAGGAATGCTTGCATTTCGGTGATAAAAAGGTTAAGAACGTTTCTATTTTTTTCTCTTCATAAATAACAGAACACATTTTACCTACAGGTCAACAGTGTCGTGTGTGTAAGTGTGTGCATCAATAAAAAAAGTGCTCCGTTTAACCTGGACTAAAAATATTCAATACACATCCGATAAGCACGAATCTAACACCACCATACTCAGAAAAAATCACAGAATCAAATAAAATACAATATTCAACAAGATAATCAGTGAAAATTAATCAGTTTAAAGTTAATTAAAGTGCTAAAACAAACATTTCACTATACATAAATACATAACATATATACATTACTCACTTACTATAATAAACTATATAAATGACGCCAATTCCTAGATCACCACCTAGAGGTAAAGTACCTAATATGGAAAATAATAGTGCAAGTACAAGTGCAATACAAAATAATGCAGTTGCTGACAAAGGTGACATAGTGAATATGATGGAATACATGAAAAGCCAGTTCAAAATAGTACATGCTGAGAACAGAGATATAAAAGACAGTATACAACAAATTAACACACGTATAGATGGAGTGGAAAAAAATGTAGAAGATATACAAGAAAAGCAGAAAGAATGTAGTCGTGAAGTGAATGATGTGAAAAAGAAAACTAGTGAAATAAAGGAACAGCAAGACAGGGCGTGGCGTAGTGGGAATATAATGTTATGGGGAGTGCAAGAAAATACACATGCTGTTGCTACAATAAAAAAACTGATGGACATCATCTATCCTAACAATACACTTAGGCTTAGAGAATGGAGACTCAACATTAAAAAAGACGGTCAAGTGAGGCCGATACGAATACGCATTGGAAATGATGTGACAGTGAATGATGTGTTGAGTAACTGCAAAAAGCTACAGCATCATGATGAATTCAAAAACATCACTGTTACCAGAGATCTCACCAAAGTGCAACAAGCAGAAAGAAAGAAGAAAAGAGAGGAGGAGCTTAACAGTAACGTTACAGGACAAGCAGAAAAAGCACACACATCTCGTAAGCGGAAAAAATCACAAACCATAAATGACAAAACCGATGATGATGATGATGATACCACACACACACAACGCTCCTCAAAGCAGAAAAAACATGATGACAGCAATTCTAGCTGTGATGAAAGTATGGATGAATGACTAAATACTAAACTAGTGCATCTTAATGTTCAATCGGTGTGTAACAAGTTTTATAGTGTGACTGACTTACTAACAAGCACAAATACTGATATACTTTGTATAACGGAGACATTCTTGCAACCTGACAAAATACTACCACCTATTCCTGGATATACATTATATCGACAAGATAGGGATTTTACTCGCTGTGACAAAAGGAAAGGTGGTGGTGTTGCCATTATAATATCTAATATACTAAAACATAAAAAATACCTGCTTAACTGTGAAAAGACTGTAAATAGTGTATCAAATATTGAGTTTCTTGTAGTATGTGTATCAAATGAGAGAAGAAGGAGCTTCTTTGTTATTTGTGTATATAGACCCCCTAACTATGATATTAAGACAGTAAGTGCAGATATGGACGGAATACAACAAATTTGTGATGAGCTAGCTACTACTGGTAAGCATTACATATTTATGGGAGATTTTAACTTAAAGCTGGACTGGTCATACAGTATACTGGAACACGTTATGCAAACACACAAACTCAAGCAACTCATACAACAGCCAACCAGAATTGACTCAATGTTGGATTTGATTGTCACTAATAGTGAAGATAAATGCCATTCTACATTCGTGTTTAATCCCCATATATCAGACCATGAAGCCATATGCACACACATAAAAACATGCAAACCCCGCAAACAAAAAATAACATTTAAATATACTGACTATGCTGCAATGAACATTAAAAGTCTTTATGAATCACTATATGAATATGAACACGAATATAAAAACATAGGAGATATGAATGGTGCTTTCGATAAATTCCATGAGATGATGACAACTATTACAAGCAAACATGCACTAACAAGACAGAAGACAGTAGTACATTATGGTAAAGTGTTTAAACTAAGCCAGGAAACAAAAGCAGAAAAAGCACTACGGGATAGGATACATAAGCAGCTAAAGTCATATCCACAGCTACGAGAGAAATATGTCTTTCACAGAAACAATGTAAAGAGACTTATTCTACGAGACACTAAAAAATACATACAATGTGACATTGAAAAGATAGGATTGTGGGCAGTGCTTAATAGAATGACAAAACAGAAATCAACGCCTGAAATACCATTCACTGCGACTGAAATAAACAACCACTTCACAAGTATAGCAAATAAAGCAACAAGTATGCAACCTACTACAATCACTCAATCAGAAAATGTATTTAAGCTAAGAGACATCACCAAGCAAGAATTAATACTTGCATGGAAGAAAATGAAGAATAAGCAAAGTACTAGCATTGACTCCCTAGGCATGTGTAATAAAATGTTTGATATACTCATGAAAAGTTCGGTATTCTGTGACATGCTGCTTGTGTTAATGAATAAATCTATAAGAGAGTGTGTAGTGCCTGAGAAACTTAAGATAGCTAAAATAATAGCATTACCCAAGATTCCAAACCCTACCTCTCCTAATGATCTCAGACCAATAAGTATCCTACCCGTGTTTGCAAAGATTATTGAACGATGTGTATACTACCAACTTAGATACTACATTAAATCAAATGACATGTTATATGCTTACCAATTTGGCTTTAGACCAAGTCACACCACAGAACATGCAGAGCTAGTTATGTTAGATAGAGCGAAGACAGCTATGCAGCGAAACAATATGTATGCAGTAGTAACACTGGATGTACGGAAAGCTTTTGATACCATCAATAGACAGCTTCTCTTCAGCAAAATGGAAACATGGAACATAGACACATCTTGGTTTAAACAATATATGGATAATAGACAGCAGTATGTACAATGTAAAAACAATTATTCAAATAAAATTAAGACTATACGTGGCCTTGTTCAAGGAGGATGCATTAGTGGGATAGCGTTCGCAATCTATATTAATGATATACATGAAGTGGTAAAATATAGTGATATAGTGCTTTTTGCTGATGATTCTCAAAC
>JAQIXW010005295.1:0-10567 GCA_034700685.1 Willowsia buskii | reverse complement strand
ATATGCATAAAAACCTTAAAATATGCATGTCCTAGGACATAGGACAAAAATGTCCAAAATAGGACATTTTAGGACAATTTTAAAGCGTCAAACGACGTCTTCTTACATGATTCGTTTACATGTCAAACGGTTTTGCGATACGTGCATGCACAAAAAAGATGCAAAATCCTAAGATCTCCATCTCTGGTTATTATCTTTCATTGTATAGTACCAATAGCTATGAAAACGGCAATATGTACACCGTTATATAAAGGTAAAGGTAAGCTCACAGATCCAAAATCATACAGAGCCATTTTCCACCTGAGCTTTATCTGCCTTTGTCACTAGCGTTTTTGATTATTGTTGTGTTGTCTGGGCAGTGCAAACTGAAAATGAAATAGAAACGTTACAACACAAAATTAATAGATTTTTGTATAGTATTGAGTATCCAAACAGTGTTAGACGGTATAAGTTTGTTAAGATGTGTATGAAAAAAATGAGTGTAATATTGAATGAAATGAACATGTTAACGTTAATAGAACGGCGAAGATTACTGTAAGTTAAATTTGTATATAAATTCGAAAGAAATCCCATGTACAAACATTAATATGAAAGATGTAAAACATCCACCGAAACAAACAAATTCCCAAGACTGAAAGCACCAGCACGTACATCAGAAAAATTTAAGGAGTCGGTAAGGTGGAATTCAATCCAAGCATGGAATGATATTGTAAACGCGAAAATAGTTATTATTGATCTAGAAGATTAATACCCTGGTAATTATATTGACAGAATTACGGAGTATTATAAACAATTACGTCTCAAAATTTACATTCAATATATTGTTGTTTTGTTACGTTTTATCTATTATTATACAATATGACGCGGCTTAAATACTCGTTTGATTTTTTTTTAATGGAATGATTGTTAAGAATGGGATTGGGATGGGTTAAGAATTTTTTAACTTAGAATTATTTTTAACAATTAATTCTGGAGAGAGACTTTCTCGGACTAAAAGTGCGAACTAAATTCTGGACTGACTAAACTTGACTGAACTTGACTCTCTCTCCTCATGAAAATCTACACATAAAATTTCATTACGAAATACAAAGAACGAAAGATGCATAGATATAGGTGTGCAGACGTCGCTTCTTCTACTAACATCAACCAATCGCCAGCGAGTCTGCTGCCAAAACGAAATCGAACAAAAATAAAAAGCTATACCTACACATATAAAATCGAATCTATTCAAATTCATTCTTCTTCGTCGTCTCTTGACATTATGGTTCCAACATCTATTGTATTGTCTTATCTGCAGTTGTGAAGCTAATTAACTTACCAACCATATTAGTTGCGCTGTGGGAGCCAGTACCAGTTTATAAATAGATAAAAAAAATTATTTCTGCTATAGATTTAATCACACATGTCAATAAATATTAGGTTCACATAACCTCACATATTAGCTTTGAGAGTGAAAGTTGGAATTGTTATTCTTACTTTCACTTACATATGCACTAACGACATATCAAGTCAGAGAAGGAGATTTACATTGAGTTATATGTCGTAGCAAGAAGTGTTTTTTGCATGAATTTATATTGAAGATTTTTTAAGTAAATTGGATTATTGTAATATTTAGCATCAGCTTTAAGAATGCATCAATAGTACATTGTCAATACGTGAATGAATTATTTGTAAATTATCATAATCATCACATTTGTTCGAATCACCTTGTAAAGTAAGTAAATGAGACATATTGGATGCTCTACATTTGTGTAGGGAACTTAATATTATTTTTTATGGGGGACAGGGGGGATTTCTATATATAATGAGTCTATAAGGTAGAAGTGAACAAAGTTTAGGAATTTAAGTTAAATGTGAGCACGAGCACTGTGTATTCCCCACTATTTGACTTTTCTTGATAAGATTGTATTGTATGATAGATTGAAGTAGGTATGACATAACATGTCAAATAATAGTACATGATATTCTACATTGTATATATGCTGACAGCATAGCTAATAAATATTCTTGACTTACTCTTCTAATATCCATAGATTTGTCACTTGTAAATACTTTAAAAAACAGAAGAAGTGTGTTCCATTAAAGTAAGCTTGCGTCACTCATTTATGGGTTACCTATTATAAAATGACTATCATTATTCTATTGTCTTGTCTGGAGTTGTTAAAATGATTAAATGTACAGCGACTCTCTGTGCGTCATTGTTACATGGGCTAATAAATGTTTTTACATAACTATTCAGGGATTGGGAAATTATTTGAATTCTTTGTTTTTACTACGCACTACGGACATTGCAATAGCTTCTCATTTCCAAGCCAACTAAAACATGAAGATAATAAAGCTTATCAAACTTGTGAGTGGATTTCTTGCATCCATTTTTGTACTTATGGTGAGTTCTACTCTTTTTTTAACTCTAAGGTTTACGTTACCTATTGCATTTCTTGGTGATCAGTTGAGCGCACGGAATGTCATTTTATTTTATTTCTAATATTTACTACGCATTTATACAAGTTTTAAAAGCATTCAAACATGATACTAAACACGATATGTCAGTGTGAAAGTGAATTAAATTTTAACCCTTTCTGCATCAAGGGCTCTGGTGACGCTAAACTACGTGATGGCCCGAAAGACTATACAGTTGGCACCGTGGAGAATAACTGTTGCTCTTGTGACGCTAAACCTGACGTCCCGAAAAGCTCAATACTTGACAAAGTGGGGAAACGCCGTGGCTAATGTGAGCTGTAACTTGCAACAAACTCGATTAAATGCGTTGGATAATCCGTGGAAAAACATGATGTATCCAAAAATTCGCATGTCAATTAGAAAATATAAAGACCAATAAAGGAAGAAAATATGTTTTACATCTCATCTAAAAATATGGGTTCATCTCTCTAAAAAATTCACTGCAGCATATACTCATTGCATTCAAACAAGTCTACAAATGCAAAACCTGTTAAATGCCTCAAAAATAATGTATGGCGTTTAAAGAAACCCGGATATAAAACACTGATAAATCCAACTCTCGTAAGTGAAAGTACTAAAGAGCAAAGAAAATGTTTTATGTGCACGCCTACTCACAACTTTCATGTTTTAAATTTTCGAAGGGCACAGCTCCGTCTATGTCACCAGAGAACGTGCTCGATCAAAACGCTATTCTTGAGAGCAGTAAAAAAGTTAAAATGGCATTACATATATCATCCCATATAGGAAAGAGGTCGGAATTGACGTCTAAATTTTGAAATTTTTTTGTCATAGGCTGATAGAGCATAAAAAACTAACCAAATAACATAACCAAATTCCAAATTAATTTTATCAAAATTTGGTCTCCACTTTGTGTTAAAGAGCTCCAAATGTCAAAATCGCGTTCCGCGGGGATCGAGCTAGAGCCCACAAATTTTGACGCCCAGACTTGGGCGTCAAAACACAGAGCTTCTGCATCTAATTTAAACTTTTATAAGCGAACCTCAAGAATATCGTTCTCGCTGTTTTTATTACACTAATATTTATAATTGTGCGTGCGGTATGATTTGAATTTTAGGTATGTTAGCGCATAAGGAGTTACATGAGCATCATATTCTCAACTATTCTTTATGAAATTAAGACTCGCAAAATGGCGATGATCATGCACATGTACTTCACTTGAAAGCACTGACAATGTAATCAATTTTTATGATTAGTTGCTTATACAGATAACGGGGAAGTATTGTATACAAACTAACAACATAAGTCAAAATATTTATTTATGTATTGTTCTCATATTTTTCATAGACTTGGCACTTGTAAGTGCTTCTACCGAACTAGATAAAACAGAAAAAGTGTTCTTTACAAAAATCAACTTCTGTCGTTCATTTAGATTAAACTATCATAATTTTCTTGTCTTATTTTATAAAACAGATTAACTGTATTAATGTAATAAAGTTGTGCTGTAAGAGCCCGTAACAGTTTATTGATAGAGAAAAATCATAATAAGATGTTTCTGCTGTAGCTTTAATCACGCATGTCAATAAATACAATCTAACTTAAAAGTTGTACATCAGATGGTTTGAAGAAGGCACGTTTTGACGTGACTTCATAGTTATGACTGTTTGTCGGGAAGGGTTTTTAAAATCATGGATCTACATTTAGTTTGTCCGTTCGTAGTCTATATGGGACAGCCTAGAAATTGGAAGTGAGGAATATTTGGGAGTTTACCTTGCAATGGACAGGAGCACTGAATATTCTCTATTATTCATAACAAATTTCTTGTTGACATTCATTCATAAGTAATTTCAAACGATAACAATACACAACAATTTTAGGACTACAAATTTATAAATTTTCATGGTTAGTTCCGTATAAAGAATTCGGAAAAGTATAATATATAAACTTACAGCACAGATAAAAACATTTTTAACATCCGTTGTTCTATTATTCATAGATTTGTCACTTGTAAGTACTTGCACCAAACTAGATGAAACTGACAAAATGTTCTCCATAAAAGAAAATTTGCGTCCTTTAATTATGGATCATTAAGAACTTAAGGATAACCGTTGTAAATATATTGTCGTGTCTTTATTTCTAAAACTAATTAACCGTTTTTCCTGTATTCTTCTTATATTCGTAGATTAGTCACTTGCAAATAGTGGCACCAGACCGTCATTCCTTTATGGATCATTAAAGACTCATAAATTACTATCATTATTCTATTGTCTTGAGCTATAAAAAATAAAAATTATTGAATGTATTCCGAAAAGCTATAAAAATGATTAAATGTATTCCGACTCTCCGTGCGTCATTGTTGCATGGGCTAATAAAAGTTTTCACAAAGCTATTCGGGTTGCCGTGTTGTGATATTACTTGATTTTACTACGGAAAGGAAAAGAGCTTCTCATTTCCAAGCCAACTAAAACATGAGGATAATAAAACTCATCAAAATTGTGAGTGGATTTCTCGCATCCATTTTTATACTCGTGGTGAGTTCTACATTTTTAAAACTTTAACGTTTACGCGACCTAAGGCTTTTAGCTAAAGCAATCATTAAAATCCGGTGATCAGATGTATACACGGAAAGTTATTTGATTTCTAATTCTTCTAATTTCTAATAATAATAGTTCATTTAATGTATTTTGCATTCCGCATTGTACGTATTGATATGAGTAATGAACTCAATATTTACTTCTTTGCATCAAGGGCTCTTGTGACGCAAAACCTGATCCCCCAAAAGGCTCTATATTTGCCAAAGTGGGCGGTGACAAGGGCATGGGCCGCTAAACGTGAGCTGCAACTTGCAACAACTGGCTGCCTTCACATCAAATGGATAATGGATGATCCGTGGGAAAACATTATCCAAGACGTTTGCATGTCAACCAGAAAATATAGAGATCAATAAAAAATTGTATCCTACCTACCCTATGAAAAATACGAGTTCATCTCTCTCTCTCCCAAATGTGAGATATAATATGTAATGAGCATGCCTCACTATCCTTTGTCGTGTTTTGCTGTATTAAAAGGGTGCAAACTGTTTGTTCTCTCACACCATGTTCCCCCTCCACTCTAGCAAGTTTTCGTGATGCTGGTAGTCATACACTTATGAACATTTGAAAGAAACAGTAGCGACGGGCGGTCATATTGTTTAAAATGCCGTGTATTATCGAATAAGTGCGCAATTAGTAGATCAACACTCGATATTGATTGGCTTGATAGTTAGGAAAAGACAAAAGTAGTTCCCATCAGAATTCTATTACATCCAAAAAACCCGTGCTAATATTTGCTATCATTCTATCAGTCATCTGCGTTCCCCTTTCACTTTGTCTCGATTTACCCATTAAATTTAGAGCTGTAGCATTGCCTCTCTACTCTGCTCCACTTCAGAGAAATATACGTTGACTTGTATGACATCTGACATGCAGAATAAACAACTCAAGTCTCTGTTCATACCAGTCCAATGCAAAAATGACCAGTGAAATTTATAATTGAATGAGTATGAACTGATTAATTTTATATGTATGTACGTTTTTTAATAAATACATAAAATAACAAAGAAGCAGCAATAGCACGCTGTATAACTAACTATCAATGTGATGATAATTATGTTTCAGAAGTTGGCATTATGAAAACCAGATTGCAGTGTTCTGAATACCAATAAAGTTAAAAGCAGTACAACCGGGCTATACCTGTTAAAATTGATGTCTCAAACTAAATATTTAACCTTTTTAAAAACCTGGACATGATGCGTGATCTAAAATCGGACAAGATCGGACAAAAGCCAAATTCGCATTTTAAAATATTTCCGGTTAAATGCTGAAAATCCAAGATACCGGTAATCAGACTTAGACTTTAAGTTTTAAAGAACATTGGGAGAAAATGCATACATACGTGGGTAAGTACTTTTCTCTGGGATTACACCACCTATATGACCATCAGATTGGCTTCATAGTCTACTCGTTTTTATGAGCCCATATTAAAACAAACGAGTCCAAACGATTAAAAAAAATTATACGAATGTCCTAAATACATCATTTTTGCATTCACACGCTATGACTTGACAACCTTGATGTATTTTAAAATGTGTAGTGAGAGGGTCTAAGAGGAAACATGGAACGCTAAATCATAACTAGGAGAAAGCAGCTTTCCAACATATCTGTCGATTTAATTGAAAACTCGTGAACTTGATACCACAATAATATTGACTGTTGTGATAAAGCCACCATTGTATTTAAAAAGGGGAAACGCTCTTCCCCAATAACAGCACAGATTTGCAGTGATGCAAAATGTTTCCGGAGATTTGCAATATATTCTGCTCCCAATATTTGCCTATTCCATAAAGCATCATTAACAAGAGGATAAACATACATCATACAATAATGTTAAATCTAAAGAAACAAAGAGTAGCGAAAAAAGATTCTTCTGAGTAGCACCCCAACTTGATGTCAAGCAAGATGTCCAGGAATACGTAGTTTCTTTGTTAATTTACAAATGTAATAAATCACCAATTTGAAAAGACTCATAGAGTTTTCCAAGTCAATACTCTATTAGTAGATCAAAATATTGCTTTTGAATATCAAGGAGCTTTAGTTTGCTCTAAGAAATCAGCATGAAAAGAATATTTATAGTAACACAAATAAATATTGTGTATTTTATTTTCCAATATGTCACCTCCCTCAAATATTCCAAAAATGGTAGTTGCTTCTCCAAAAGAACCCAATATTAGTTTTGTTTAAGAGCCAGTTCCAGTTTATAAATACATACAAATCATAGAATAAGTTTCTGTTATAGGTTTAATTACACATGTCACTACATTAAGAGCAAATATTTACTGCATAGGAAATAAATATTATAACTATCGTTATTCTATTGTCTTAAGCAATAAAAATGAAATGTAGCACGACTCTTCGCGCATCATTGTAACATGGGCAAATAAATGTTTCCACAAAGCTATTCAGGTAGCTATGTTGTGCTGCAATATTTGATTCTACTGAGAGCGTTACACGAGCTTCTCATTCCCAAATCCCAAGCCAACTAAAACATGAAGATAATTAAACTCATCAAAATTGTGAGTGGATTCCTTGCATCTACTTTTGTAATTATGGTGAGTTCTAATTTTTAAACATTATTTTCATTATTAGAATCTTAAGCTTGAAGCTTAACCCAAGACTGAATGTTTTTGCATCAAGGGCTCTTGTGACGCTAAGCCTAGAATCCCAAAAGGCTCACTACTTGACAAAGAGAACAACCATGGGTAATATTGCGTGTAACGCACAGAAACTCATTGGCTGTATGTAAAATGCGTTGGATCTTGTGTGTGCAGCATGATTCATCCAAATATTTACATTTCAACTATAAATGTTGTGACCAATAAAAATTGTCGAATCTAAAATATGAGTTCATCTCTCCTTTTTCTTACTCAAGCACATATTCATTTAATTCAAATTAGCGAAGAACAAAAAACCAATGAAAATTATATACCAAATTAATATTTAGTGTTTAAGGAAACCCGAATGAATGGCTGAATGAACCCGAATCAAAAATGGGAAATTCATAACAGATTAGCACAGACAATAAAACAAACAAAAGTTCAACATTGAGCGACAAATGACCAATATGAATAGGAGAAAGCAACTTTCCAACGGACCAACGCAACGTAGTAGTGGATTTAATAGAAAAAGAGTGAACTTCACAAAATAATATTATCGATTCTTGTGACACAGCTAAAGAGTATTTTAAAAGGGGGAAATGTACAGGAGATTTTCAGGTGCGATATAATATGTAATGGTCATATGCCTCACTTGCTTTTACCGTGTAGGTAGGTGACGGAATCCCACTTTACCCCAAGCAAATTTATGAGATGCTGGAGCTAGAGCAGGAGACATTTATTTACGAATATGTATTTGCTTTTCCCATTCTCACGTCCCCTAATGAATTCAACCTAGTGCTATGCTTCTTTACTCCTTTCTACTGTACAATTTGCCACGATGACTTATCTGATCTGACATTCAGAATAAACAACTCAAGTCTTTGTCCACGTCAGTTCAGTAGCAGCTTAAAGACAACAGGCATAAATATGCATACAAATGGAATGTGTATTAAAGGGATTAAAGTTTATGTATTAAAGTACTATTTTGTAATGTAGGTCAGTGTAAATTGTTGTCAGTGCTTTCATTACTAATGAATCGTTATTTTTTTAATGCCAGAGGGGATGAATTTATGTTTGTTTCAGCTTGCAAATATGAAAACTTCACTTTCCCCGAGAAAATAAATGACTCTGAAAAACCATTTTTGTGTTCGCCAGCAACTTTAATAAATAAATGACTATTTATTGTCAAAATGAATCGTTCTGAAGGGCAAGCTTCCCATTTTGACGAGTGTTCAAGATTACATAATTTCTCTTGAAAACTGAACAAAAAGCGCATACCCTATTCTCAGGTGTCCCACTATCAGTGTGAGTTCTTACCCCTTCCTTTGTCTTCCATTCCTCTTCCCCTCCCTTTCCAGCAACTGGTTTGTGATACTGCTGGAGCAAATCGGGTAGCTATCCATTATTAAATTATTTTAAAGGAAAGTATCCAACGGGTGGTCTCAATATTTAAAATGCGAAGCTGCTTAAACACTTTGTCACTGGAGGTTTTGCAGTTTAATGTGAATCGTTATAATCGTTATCATTGTCAGATGCATTTAGGGAGATGAAACAGGCACAGATACAGTTAAAATGATGGAAGAATCTTATGTACATTTTAGGTTTAAGAAACTATATGAAATGATTGATTCATTTTTTGGCTAAAGAGGATGATTTATTTTTACAACTCAAGCTTTCGCCAACTTCCCGTTAGCTTTTTCAAGAGTAAAGAGAACAATGAAAAATATTATGTGAGAAAGAACTATTAAAATCTGATAAACTATATGAATTGATAACTCATGGAACATGACGAAAAAAATGTGAGTTTTTTTTAAATCTTTCGAATATTTAAACTTTACAAAATCTTTTAATATACTTTAGTTTAAATTTTATTTACAGTATTTATATGTATTCACGAATATTTAAATACATAAATGTTTAAAATTTTCATTACCAACGCATGTATAGTAAATTGTGTGAGCAGTAAAGCTATCTAACTGTGATTGATATTTTAAGTGACTATTGATCTTAAACAAATCACGCCAAAAACTTAGGCATTGCCTATTTCTCGCCGTGATTGTTGTCAGGTGGAAAAAACTGAAGAGTTGAGAAGTGCAAAAAAGTGAATAATTTGTGTGTGCATATCTTAAATATTTAATAATTTTAAATGCCCTAAAGCCTACAAGAATATTGAATGAATTTTAATGTGAAAGTGATCATCATCTGAAGTAAATATCCACTCTATCCTAAAGTAAAGCTCGCTTACCAGAATTATCAGTGTTTAGTAGTCATTTAAGGAACAGAAGAAAGAAATGAAGACTCTCATCAGCTAAAATAAAACAAAGCAATATTTGCATTTTAGACTACAATAAGCACTTAATAATAAATCCATGATTTTCCCAAATGGTCCATAAATAAATCTTACGTTATAGTAGATGTCCCAGTGCACCTTCCATATCCCTCTGCCCATTCCAATCGGCATCTCTTCAAGCTCATTCAGAATCACGCAAGGATCCAACAGCTCGTTATCCACTTGAACATTTCCAATGGGAATGGCACAGTTGCGAATCCATTTGCATAATTTCTCATTCTGTGCCAAATTTTACAAGAAAATTTTTTATACTTAATAATTTAAAAAAAATATTTCATTACTTATACTCAAATCCCATTTGCTCACCTCCTCAGAGACTTTCCCCGCATAGTAGTACCAAATCGCAGCATTGATCATGATCACCACAAAGATGAAAATATGATCATAAGGCATTTCACCGAAAGGAATTGACACAACGAACCCAAGGAACAGCAAGTTGACAGCATACAAAAGCTTGAAAAGCGGATCAAACACGTCGTTCGCTGCCTCAATGATTTCCACGACCAACCAAAACATTCTCCAGAAATAGACAATTTTCCACGGGGTTCTCTTCCAATCCTCAATTTTCTCTTCGGCGTTCACCTCAAAGCACTTAATTTGCCTCATGA